>QQXO01000015.1:0-137547 GCA_003709845.1 Chaetothyriales sp. CBS 134916 | reverse complement strand
GAATCCTGCTCTAGATAGATAATCAAGAGTTCAGTCAATCATAGCACTGCGGTTTCGGACGTTTCATTCGTTCAACAGCGTCAATAAGCAAGGCAACTTCTACATCGTGGAATTCGTCGCAAGCCTTTGAGACTTTTTGTACTGTACTTTTGTAGAAGTTAGCAGCTATGATTAACTTAACGTTAGCCAATCGGGTAAGTTAATTAGTTAGAGAACGCGTCAGGAGCCTTGGCAGGTCAGGCTGAAGGATCTGTTGACCTCAGCCGCACTCGTAGTACTCATTCGAGGATTCGCTGCCTAGTGCTGGGAGTCGATTTGGTCAGCAATAGCCAGGTTCTTTGTATCCCTCTGCTATATATTCAGCTGCTTCTGCTGAGCTTTCGTCAGCATTCGACCGAACCTGTTACCCTCACCTCAGTTTATGTTCATTCCACTATGCCCAACTACTCCCGTCAAGGCCCTACGCCCTGGCTGCCGATACTCCTAGAAGCGGGGCTTGCATTGCTCGGTTTTTGGACACTATGGGGCTTTCCATACAGAAACGGGCTTCTCGCTCTGCTTAAAGCTCAGGCAGAAGCCGGCGCGCTGATCCCAGGACCGACAGTAGCGTCGATGAGGCAGATCTATACAGGGATCAAACCTATCGATAATCAACTCACTGTACTTGTCAGCTTCTTCTACACGGCCATTGACGGCAATCGAGGCGATGTCTCCCTCTCCTTCTTCGGCCTGGGAGGTCAAGTCTTGGCGTCCTGGGTACTCATCACCGTAGAAGGTCTGCGTGCCGGCAATGATGGCAAATGGTTTCTCACTGCGTAAGCGCCGTTAACATCTGCATATACCCCGCGGACCATATCCTGACAACTTTGTAGCACCACGCTATTCGGCCTCGCTGTTGCGATCGTCGGCTTCGCATGCGTGGCACCTCTCTATTTCGCTCTCCACCTTTACTTCTCGCCCACCGCTGTAAACCCACAGCCGTTCACCCTTCTCACGGCCTCCCCCTTGCAAATCACCCTTGCTCCATTCGCCATCCTCATCGGCTTCGGCCTGCCCTCCCTGATTATGGCCCTCCCTGCACCCACCATCCTCACCTTCAGCACCAAGCAGCTGTGGACCGGGATCCAACAAGGCTGGCCTCTTTGGATTGCCATCTCCCAAATCGTGCTGACCGTCCTCGTCTCACCTGGGGACACCAGCGCATTCATTATCCCCTCCAACGAAATTGCCGCCAAAACCTTGAAGCGATTGCGTTCTGTCTACCTGTTCGCGCTCTTCTTCGGCATTGGTGCCCATCTCATCCCGCTATTCTTCGGCGCCCTCGCCCAACTTTTCCCGGTCCTGTTTGCACCTCCGTACAATGCCCAATTCCTCCCGTCCCACTTTCTCATCCCCGTCAACCCCTTTGGCGACTACCAGGCTGGGACGCTCGCCGACGGCGCTCTGCCATTCCTACAGTGGGACACGATCGTCGGTGTCATTAGCGTGGCCCTCTGGGGGCTTAGTCTGCGGACCTTAGCGAAGCACGAGAACGCCACTTCCAGACGGGTGGTTTCGAATGCGATCAAGCTTGCGATATTGGCATTAATCATTGGACCCGCAGGCGCTGCCGTCGTGGCAGTTTGGGCTAGAGATGAGCTGGTTCTGCGTGGCACTGACCGCCAGGAGAGCCCTAGTGGGGCCCCTTCTAATAAGGTCAAAGAGTACTAGAGAATGTGACGATCAACATGGTGATCCTCGTGATACCGTCTTATTACCTGTATCTTTCCAAGGGGGTTGGGAGTCCTTTGACGTGAAAAGGCTCCGCTGCAGGGGCCAACCGTAAGGGTTTGTGCGGCTTAAATACGATGATAAGAGTGGGGTAATAATAATTTAAGGTATTTGTATGTCAAACAACCAGGAGAATAATGAACTATTCTACAATGCAGTACGTAGTAGCATTAGTTTTACAGGCAAACGCACGCGTGCGAAGCGAACAGAGAGATTAGCGATGGGTTGAGACACATTTTTAGATGCATTTTCCCTTTCGGTTGAAAGCGCTGGGCATCTTCCGTACTGGGGTTCAAGGGGTTTTAATGCGTGGCAAAATGGCAGGTATCCTTGTTCCTGAGCGTGAATGGATAGATTGGTGATTGGAACACTGACTCGAATGGGATAGCACATACCCAGCGGATAAGGGGAAAGAAGGGATCCGAGAGTTTTGGTTCCTGAACTACGATGAATACATGGATCCCAAAGCGCTCAACGTCTTTTCAATGCCTTGACTTCCGATACCAGATCCTGTACAGTCGTGGATAAGGATGCGAGCAGGTGTGTTTGCTGGGCCATCATTGTCTTGATGTTGTTGATTTCCCGTTCGAGGGCATCGTTGCCGCGGCTTCCGGTAGTTGGACTAGTTGCTGTTGATGTCGGCTCAGCGGTCTCAGGTTTAGCAGGTTCAATGGCTGAGCCAGCTGCACTCGTCGAGACTGTTGGTAGGAACTTACTGGGAGACTTTGACAACTATTTTGTTAGCAAGTAGGTTAAGCGGGCGAGTGCGCAGTCTCTGTAGAATCGTCATTCTTACCTTAACTGGCGAGTCAACCTCCCTGGATACTTCATCTTCTTTCTCGCGACTTGGAGCCGGGGCACTGGTTTCCGCGGGTAGAGTCTCAGACACCGCCGGCTTTGTCGCGGACGTCCTTTCGCTCGGTGTTTGCACTTCCTCGAAGCTCGAATCATCATTCTCGTCCTCCACAGGCTCGTCGTCCTCAAACTTACTCGCCACGGCCATCATTGAACTGCCCTGCTCTTTGATGGATGGAGGAGGCGCGCGTACGATGACTGCAGTCTGCTCTGGCTCTGGTTGTTCCACTTCCTTCGTTGCTTTCTCAGTAGACTTTATAGGTCTGGGTACTTTAGCAGATTTCTCCAAAGTCTCGCTTGGGATCTCCTGGATCCCTGTGCCTTCATACAGACTTTCCAGTGAGATTTTGGGCGGCAAGCCCTCAGCGCCGTCAAACCATTCTTTGCTGCTCATCGCCGGCTTGAGACCAACAGTTGGAGGATAGATGTCTTCTTGGAACGTTTCTGATCGTCTCGGGACAATGAAGGAGATCGGCTCGATGTAGGTATCGCTGACAGTCTTGTAGGCACGCGCGACCTCGTTCTCGTGCATGTTGACACCTCTCTTCGGCAGGAAAGCGACGCCTCTCTGCGGATCGGCCGACTTGTACTCTGACAAATATTCAAATTTGTCATTTTCATACTCGTAGTAGCGGATGTTGCCGTCGCCTTTGCCAGCCAGATACAAGCATTGTGTACCGTCATCCCAGAATGGAATACAGACGCCAGATATCGAATCAAGCATCTGAAAGCCATCTAAGGGCTGTCTCATAGCTTTTATATCCCACAAAGCAAGTTGACGGTCGCTCATGCGAGAGAAACCTGTGGTTGCGATTCGGTCATGCTCACCCATCCACACGGCTCTGCTGTTCTTGGCGCCCTGGTGGCCAGCGGCTTCCTGAGCTGGCTTTGCTTGCCGTGTGTCCCATATTCTAAGCTTCTTGTCTCGGGATGTCGTCACGAGCAATGACCCATTCGCGCTCCACGACATAGACTGGATGACATCGCCGACTTTGAGACTCAGCTTGGCCGAGCCTGCTTCTACATCCCAAATCTTGACAGTGAAGTCGCCTGAAGCGGAAGCTAGCACATTCTCAGCTGCCGGGTTGAAGAGCACGTGCCCGACTTTTCTGTGCGCTGTCAGTCACAAAGGAGGGCAACATTTGTGCGAACCCACTTCGGATGGCCACTCAGCTTGCCTACAGGTGCAATGTCCTCGATTTCGTCTGCCGGAACGTCCAGGCGCAAGGAAAAGTTCTCAGGCACTCTCCAGAGAAAGACCTGCAACAGTCAGTGTTATGGCGCAAAGGCACAGAGCAACGGTATAGCCGACCTTTCCATCATCGCTGCTGGATGCAATCAATGAGTCGTTGAATGGATTCCTGGCTTGGCGATTAGCACAAAGCTTTGGATGTCTGTGACCACGTACCAGTCCGTGTCCAAGACAACTGCGGTGTGGCCACGGAAGAGAGGAATCCGATCTGGCAGCTTCCCTCGTTCTGATGTAGGTAGCACGGCAAAGGCTCCACCGCCAGTTGCGTCCCAGTTGACGGCGAGATATTCTGGATTGGCCTGCTCAGTCAGATCTTCGTCCCTATTCCCCAGGCACGTGCACCCTGCTCACTTTGATTAAATTTGAGTCCCACGCATTTCTAGACACCCTTAGGTTATCGAAGCATTGTTCCTAGGCTTCGTTAAGGCCGGTATCCTCGATCTTCTAGGCCACGCACCTTGCGGGTTGAGCGGCCAAAGACATGTCTGTATTTGGACGAACGGACGAAGCGGCCGGACATGGCAACGGCGTTAAGTAGGAAGATGGGGTGCAATCAGGCAAGCATATGGGTGCAGAGATGTGGATGAGAGGGCGGCGAAAGCGCTCCTGGCGGTGCTGTCGGTCCTCTTAATGTGTGTCGTCGCCGTGGACGGCGTCCGAGAGCGCACTGCGACCTTGGAAGTCTTGGCGCGCGCTAATAGATCAATGCAAGAGACAGCGAGGCTAAGCAGCGACGAGCTGCATCTGCGGCGGTTTCACGACCGGCCGGCGGCTCCCAATCACATTTTGGCGCTCCCCAAATCTGTCCCTGCGGCAGAAACGGTTGTGCGGTGGTTGCAGATTGTGTTCAACCCTCCCGTCAAGTCGACCACCATTGGCGCTTCCAGGATCGCTCCAATACGGATATTAGTGTTCTCTCCCTTGAAGAGTTAACTCAAAGGCTCCAGGGCGGGGACTCCAGAAGAGGAGAGGGTCAAGTTGTTCGGCATGTGATAGTGCTTTGCGCCCATGGCTTATATACTTCTATCTCTATTTTCTGCACGAAAAATTGCTCACAAACACGTTCGAATGGTGTAGTGGTTATCACGTGTCGTTCACATCAGTTGAACAACTCTCCGACAAGGTCCCCGGTTCGACCCCGGGTTCGAACATCGAGCATGCTTATCCTTTTTTTGCCCTTTATTTGCTTAAAGGCTGTTCCTTCTGCCTTACTTACACCTTGTTACTGTAATCTACTGCAGTTGAATCTTCCATCAGGGCACTATGCACCCACCATAGTGGTCCTTGGGTCATGCAGCCACATAAGCATCTTGATTACATCAGCTCCCTCCCTATCATTTTTTCTCGCTCCTGCAGATAAATTAGAAAACATTCGAGGACAAATATTCCGGCTCTGTCGGCAAATGCCTCAGAACGCCATCTCCGTGCTTGTGACTGACTGCCGCCTGAGATCGATGTTACTTCAGGTTAATAATAATAGTTGACATCTCCGTCGAACCTGTGGAGTGTCAGCGAAATCCTTGTTCGGGTGGCCTTGAGATAGAGTGAGGCGTCCCTCCTTCAGCGGCTTTGCCGATAAGCGTAGTAGCGAATCTTACAAACAATGCATTGACTCACACTGAATGATGTTCTAATTTTCACAAGGTATTGCAAAAATAGAAAGTGTTTTGTACCTTTGACTGGCTAGCATCATCTAACCGCTGCTTTTGCCATCCCTCACCTGACGCCCGCCTTACACATGTACTGCTGACAAACTCCCAGCCGGCAACATCAGACAAGTCTGATAACTAGTGGAGCACTGCATACAAGTCTACAAGGTACATACCTACCCCTGATTCATCAAGGAGCCTTGCTCAAGGAATCGTCATGCCTCTCTCTCTGCGCAACTTCCAACAACTGACATCATGTGAGCACGGGTTGTGTCTTGTGGTGGAACCCTATCGCTAGCACGGCCTGCTACCCATTCATCCTCTCCTGGACTTCTATGAGAGGTAATGCAGTCTGTAACATCGGCTGAATCTAAGGCCGACAATGCCGATCGTGCAGTCGCCTATTACACACAGATATTCTTGTCTATTCCGAAGCAGGCAATATTGTTGCACAGAACTTATTGTCGGTAAGGAATATGGTCTCGCCTAAATATCTCTATGGATAATGAGCCTGCCTAAGCGGATGGATGGTATACCAACCTATGTCTTGTGCTGTAAGCATGACAGACCCAATCGGATAATGACTTACGCGTCATCCGCAGATACTAAGTCTCTTCGAAGCGTTTGGAGACTACGTATTTTGTCCAGCACCTGGAAGCCAGGCCCTCAGGCTGCAAAGTTCAGGCTGGGGAAACCTGAGACTTGCATTGAGTGCTCCCAGGAAATCAACCAATATAGCCAGCTCAAGCAGGATGTCGCTGGCGGCAATACGGCCCTGCTGCGTCTGAAGCCTACCCTGTGTCATCTGCTAGGGCTACTGTGTCCCCTGGGCACATCCTGATATGTTCCTGGTCAAGCTCAGGCCACCGATATGGCCTGACTTTGCAATGTGGCAGCCACGATGCCAACGCTCTACCCAAAGTGGATTCAACTCTCATTGTCGTGTCCCAAATCGACTCAAACGGGATGGATGCCTTTCCAGAATCATTCACCCACTCTTGGCAAAACCTGCTCTTTTGACCTACCTTTTCGTAGACCCTTGGCATAACCAACAAAGCACAAGGTATTGATTGCGTCACCTTTCTTCATCTGCCATGCTGAAATTCTCACTTCAAAACCGCGTCCTGTCAATTCTTCACCGCGACTCCGGTCAAACGCAAAGAATTGCTCGCTTCTGGTTTCGTCCTGGAAATTCCGTCTCTAGCCATACCCGCCTTGGCACCAACAGCCCAGGGCATTGTAAGTAGTGTACACTGACTGACACCATTTGCCGAAAGGCTCGGCAGCTCTGGCAGGACTGTTCCATCATAATTGAAGATAGTAAAGCTGGCCACTGAGATGCAAATATTACTCCAGGGATCATCCTTCGTATCGGAAGCTCCTGAGGTACCAGCCTGCCAAGTCTCTGCACCAAAGAAAAACTCTGAGAGAAGTTGGATAGAATACGCCAAGATAATGTCCAGCTCATTGATGCAGGGTACTGACTAGTACATCGGGTCGGTATTGGCCTGCATTCGCTAACAAAAATAAGATTACAGCTTTCCAGCCGCCGCTCTCCCCGTTGGCATTGAGCACCAATCGCCGATTTTATGATTGGCGCCTGGGGGCTGGAGACTCCCTGCGTGACACTAGGAAGAACGGTCCCAGTACGGTTTCAAATGACAGATTAAAAGACAATCGAAAGTGACCTTTGACCGGTTGGGCTGTCTTACCGTCGCGAGCAGTGTAAACTCCTTAGAAGTGCCATTGGATGCCACGGTGCCGAACATTCTCGCGCATCGCACACGTAAGAGAAGGTGGCTTGTTCGTGCATGCTACACACTGTCGATAATGCGAGCATCCCGATTGGAGGTATTCATCGAGAGCTCGATTGTGAAGCAACACCAACTCTTCCGATAAAAGTACAAGACAAGGCCTGGAGGCGTCAAACATTTGTTATCTTCATCAAGGGCAAAGTGAAACACATGACCGTCCGGTACGACAGCGGAACGCGGCGGCAAGTTGGACAGACTAAGAAAGGATACAGGCGGGGATGTCTATGTTTCTTGCTGAAGCATGCAGTTTGTCATGCATTTATGATAATCTTCAGGCCAAAAGTTCTAGATGTGGCGTGCTTCACGAAGCCAGTAAGAATCGAGCGTAACTACTGCCAGATCACTTGTCACGGGCCCGCTAGCAAGGCAGAGAAGACTTTACAGCCAGCGGCATTTGCGACATGAGTTAACATTGATTTGCGAAAGTGACAACTCGACGTCGGCCGATCGCTGGGACTGGTGGTAGATTTTCGAAAGCGAAGATGTCTTGTATGCAGATAATAGGGCTACCACAAGCTTAGACTTTTCACAGGGTTCGGTTTCTAAATTTGAGGAGTGATGATGCAACAACCTGGACACCAGCGCCGCCCTTAAGACGGGGGACCCACTCTGGCTATCTGATCACTATTGCCTTGCCTCTTAGGACGCCCAGTGCCACTCTTGGAGTTGGCAGAAAACAGTGCCTTGCAGGGAGCCTGGCCCCCGCAGAATGGAACAATAGCCTGCTGCTCCACCACGCCGCTCATCTTTGACGTACACATTAAGGGCGTCATCACTCGTATTCCTCCGAACAGGGATTGGGCTTCTTCTGTGGTACAGCCACGGTATGGGAACCGTATTTGACCAAGTCGTCCCAATACGATAGGATCTGCACATAGCTGAGTTCTTTTTCATCCTGGGTGATGGGTCAAGCTCGATCGATCGTTTATGCTCTCTGCCACATCGGCCTTAACTGTCGCCTTTAGCTGCACGTCACCTCTCGTCAAGATTTGTTCTACACCAAGCGGCTCTATACTACTTCAGCTCCAGAAGCAGTAACCCCCGCCCGCAACGCTCACCGAAATACTCAACCGCCAACATCTCAAAGCCCCAAAGCTGATACAGGTGAACTTTGCGCAAGCGGGCGGCCAGGGCTGCCATGACCGCCTCTAAAGCGAGCTTATAGCAACATCCCAAACCACCACCATAGATACTCATAATGGAATCCCCAATTGAGCGAATGCCAATCGCATGCGTGCACTGTGCCAAGGCAAAGGCCAAGTGCGACAAGAAAGTGAGTGCCACTGCATTTCGCATGGAGAGGTTCGATGAAGCAGGAAGGCAGGCAGGAACGTTTCTAACAAGTGTGGAAGGTGCCCTGCTCGCGTTGTATGAGCAAGCAGATTGTCTGCCAGTCACGGGCAACCCGAAGATCGACCAACAACCCAAGCCGAAGACATGGCATGCCAAAGCCACACCCAGAGAGGGCACTTGCCACGGCCACGGGCTCCTTTCACGTCGCTCAGCTATCTCATTTCTCGGTGCCCACATCTCATGATGGGCCCATGATGTCCCCCAGTTAGTATGTTCGTCAATCTGCCAACAGTCTCTCTGACACTGAGCCAGGTCATCCTCATCCATCGACTGGTCCACCGCCACATCCTCAACACTCACATCCTCCGCGGCCTTCACTTCAGCCTCACGGACACGCTCACCGACTCAGTCTGCCGGATCTCAATCACCCACCACCACACCTGGTACCGCCAATTTTCACTGGAGACGTGGAGCCTCAGCTCATGTGTAGTGGCTTCACCCGGACTCCCCCAGACTTGACCATTCCCGCTACGCCGCTAATGCCAAACATGCCGCAAATGGATGCTTTCGTTCCTGTTTCAGCCACTCCTTATGACCACGATAGCGACAATCAATTCTTGGCGATGAACAGTGCGCAAGTGAGCCTCATGGATTTCGACCCTTCGAGCGTCCTCACAGATTTCACTAGTCCTCCAAGCATCTTCCAAGATACACGCGACCAATTTGGAGGAAACGGCAAGGGTATGCAGACCCCCAATCAAATGCAAGCCCATGCCTTTGAAGACCCAGCGACGGCCAAATTAGGCTTCGAGAGTGGGAGTCCGTCCTTTCACGTGTTTTCCCGGCCATCTAGCGGTTCATCGCCTACCAACTCAACATTAAGCGGTCTGCAGGAACCAGATGCGGTCATTGCGTCACACCACACTTGGCCGTTTTTCCAATGCAATCGCGTAGAAAAGTATTCTTTCTTCCCGCCAAAGACCGCTCATCTCTATCTTGAGGGACTTGCGCAGACCCTACGAAACCAGGCCACTTGGAAAGCTTGGTCTGCTCAAATCGACGAGCGCTCATTGGATATTAAGTCCGAACGGAAGATACTGACAGAGCCCATTGTCGGATGGTCGCGAGAGAAGTTGCTCGCGATTACACAGTTGTTCCTCCACAAAGCATTAGACATCCACAAAAATGATGGTGCTGGTAGAGACGAGAGTCCAGCCAGCCCAGATTCTTCGAGGGACGCCTTCCTCATGCTGCCACCCCCAGAAGTTATGCAGTATTTTCTCCGCAGCTACGCGGTGAGATACGAACCCTACTATTCATCAGTGCCCGGGGGTCGCCTCGACCCAAATTCGTTGATGTATTCGTCAAACAGCAAAGCAGCAAGCTTGCTGATTCTGCTGATGACAGCCTCCGGAGCATCGGCAACACCAACGCCTGAGGCAAGGTACATAACTAGTGGCTTTACTGAAGCATGTCGTCTCTCTTTGTTTGATACCATTGAGAAAGACGTAATGCAATCTCGAGACGTCCTCGTACTACGTGCTGCGTTACTTTTCATTTGCCTCGCTGCCTGGTCTGGTGACAAGTGGCATATGGATGTAAGTGGCTACTAGCAGCGACTTGACGTTTTCGGCTAACAGAGGGCAGATGTCAATGGGGCAACGAGGGACTTACCTAGCTGTGAGTTGATAAATCTCTTCCTGACTTATATCCAAGCTAATCCCATCGCAGATGCTCAGCCATGCAGGTATGCTCGAAAAGTCCGACTCTTATTTCGACCTTGAAGATTGCCGACGAGAGCCACAGAGGGCTTGGGAGGAATGGAAGGATGTGGAGAGCAAGCATAGGTAAGTCCGCTTATCAGCTGCAATCATGTAGCCAGACTGACCACTGCGCAGATTAGCACACTCCTGGGTTATTGTTGACCAGGAAATTAGCTTGTTCTCGGACACCACACCCTTGCTTTCTGTTGTGAACCTCCATGCTCCAATGCCCGACAATGACGATCTCTGGCATGCAGAGTCAGCCACAGAATGGCTAGAGCTTTTCGAGAAGACTCATGGCTCAATATACACGAGCCCATCTTCTCTTCGAGATTTCTTTTCCAGGTTCGTTGACGGGGACTTCACGGGAAAGACACTGTCCCCCACTCAACTCCGACTGTTGCTGCATCCTTTGCAAGCAGAAGTTTGCCACCTGCGACAGTTCATTGCCTGCTTGCCTGATGGAAGCAACCAAAGTAAAGCTTCTAGGGCGGTGTCAAGAGCGGCAACCAAGGTGCGCCTTGAGGAACTTTCTGCTCTTCTGCAGCAATGGTACTTCATCATCCGACAGAGCTTCTCCGGCAACAAGGGAACCTGTTGGACGACTTGCTCCAACCTGATCCTGTACCATCTCATCTCCTTGAACGTCATCACCAGTTTTCGGTGTATTGAACAGTTTGCCCGGCGCGAGGTTGTACTTGGGCCTTTCAGGCACCAGGCTTGGTTGCAGAATCGCTGCGTTGATAATCTTGAAGAATCATTCTTCCACTGTGGCCAAATCCTCAGGTTGATCCGTTCCATGCCAAAGCCGGTCCGGCCGCCATGGTGGGCTGGTGCAGTGTACCGAGTTGCGTTGACAGCTTGGGCCACGAGTATGGCAGGCAGCACGACTCGGTTTGGGACGACGGCTTCTCCCACAGAGGTGGACAGGCCATTCGCGATCGACGACCTCACTCCGGAGAATGAGACGATCAGTCGATATATGAAGTACCAAGAAGGAACGCCGATGCTCACCAGACAGGATGGCAGTCTGGCGCCCCTTGATGTTCCCTTGAATGTTCTTCAGCACTGCATTGATGTCCTTGAAGACGACTCTTCCATGCGCCTCGCTGATGGCATCAAGCGCAAGCTCAGCGTTTTCATGACCAGTTGGAAGGATAACTGACCCTGGACCACGCATCAAGCGCCCATGGTTTCGGCTCGGATTGTCTTCACAGCACACTCATTGCGATATATTCTCTTCAGTGCTGGATCCTGGACTGCCCTTTCCTTGGCATTATTTAATTGCTTTTATCAACGAGTTCTCATGACAACGATTGGGTAGCGGTGGAGTTTCAGGATAGATAGGTGTAGGTGCCAACCACCATGGACAACAGAAGAAAGTTAAGGATTTCGTCTGTGACAAGCGAGCGGAGTGGCATCATCGGGACATAGAGTTCCCACTATGACGGAGCTTTGGTTAGTTGATGGAATTTCTTTTATTCTCTCATATTGCCCTGCGATTAATTGGTGGCAAAGTGGGAGCAAAGAACGGGCAATCAGTCATAATGGTATCATAATTTGAATATCAATGACCCCGGGGTCGGCGTACAAGCTTCACAGGCTGCGGACGGTCATCCTTAATTCGTCTACAATGGTTCATGATACATTATCCCTTCTATGAACAGGTCGGCATATCGGAACTAATTGGCCGGTGGCTAATGGGATACGCCAGTTCAGATCGGAGCCGGATACTGGGTACCTAGTACAGTACTGTCCGCTTGGCAAAAGCTATGGCGCAAGTCGGAATATTCCAAAAAGCACGGCAAAGGCGCCTCTTGACCGGTGCTTCTGAGGAGGACAACGGAGCTGCAATGCGACAGTGTTCCGATCTATGTGGAGTTTGTCGGACAGAGGAACCACTTTTACTAAACATCAGTCTGCTACGAGAACCATGATAAGCACAGAGCAAGAGGTAACTGAGACCCTTCTGCATTGAGCCAAAGTAACTTGTCCTTCGACACAACTTAATCTACAGTATCTGCGATAACTTATCTAACTTACTACGGGAGGCACCGTGCACTGACTAAGCGTCTTGCTTGCGCTAAGTCACGTGACAAGTCCGTTGAGCCTAGTACCGGTATGATTGCCATTGACTGACGTTTTCCTCCGAATCGTAGCACCTAGCGTACGGACACGAGACCTTGTCTAGTGCAATCGATGGTCCCTGATTCAAACATGGGGGCGGTATCGATTGATACAGCGGTGGTAATTTTATACAGACAATGTGAGACATGCTTATCTTATTTCAGCAACTCGCATGACGGCAAGGATACTTTTGAGTACTCTCTGAATACGTCGTCACGGGGTCCGGATCTAGACATCGAGCTGCAAACCCTTCCAATGGCGTTCCTAATGGCAGCGTCGCCTCGTACCTGGGGTACGAGGAGAGCTAATCAGGTCGTTATCTTGCCCCAGATGAAAACAAAACCCGGAGAAGCATGCAAAGATGGAGGAGTCTTGCACTTGAGTTAGGCAGCAAGGCTGGAGAGAGCTTGAACTTAAAACCGAGGGCGAAAGGATGGGCTGAAGGTACTTTACTGGCGACAATGCCCACCGTAGTTATTAGGCTGGGGACTGGCCTACTCACTAATGAGTTCTGTCAAGGTATTGGCGTTTCTTTAAATATAGAATTCGCCAGCGGCTCAGAGCTTGTTACCGAGACGCAAGCCTAGACCTTGCAATGGGCCAACCTGAGATGTACCCTACCTAGTACTTGTCGATTCGCGATAGGAGCGATAGCGAGTACGAGAGTCATGCGCTCATCCCGTGCATGCTCTGGGCGCGGTGGGCGAAGCGATTTCTGCTCGCTCTCGAAATAGTGACTACGAGGCAAAATTGTGATAATAAACGCTAACTATCGAAGCAAGGTTGTTGGGAAAGCTCAATCTACTCCTGTATCTGCCGGAGCGGGGTAATTATTATCATCAAGTAAATAGCAGGAATTATCTTCATACTACCGTCTGTTAAAGCTCGTCAGGAAGCCTGAGACATGAGCTTACGTTGATGGGGGCCCATCGTTGGGGTCGGCCTCCCGGTCTCCGATCGCGGCCCGACACTCCTTTTCAGTGCGCTTTGTGGGAGACAGCTCTCCAAGAAATGATGCTGCGCCGTGTGGCGGTGAGGTGAGAGCAACCGAAAGGGGCGACTGGACGCCGAGACAGGCGGTCCGGACTAGTGTCGGGCAGCACACACACAGATCATTGTCGCTATTTTATTCACAAAGCTGTAACCCTGATCGTTCCTGGCATAGAAAATAATAGCACTTTTGTTTTATCCAAACCAATCGTCATTGACCAGGACTTTGGCCTCGTTGTTCACTCCTTCGCTTGCCATAGCTGGTACCAAATTTCCAAAGGCACTCCCCTCAACAGCCCCGCCATAATGGCTGCCAAAGCAGACATCCGCCTCGATGGCAAAGTCGCCCTTATCACCGGTGCTGGTCGTGGTCTCGGATCCGTCGTGGCCAAGACCTTTGCTGAGCGAGGTGCTTCTGTGATCATCAACTACGCCAAATCAGCGAAGCCGGCCCTTGCTACTGTCGCCGAGATCGAAAAGTCCGGCGGCAAGGCCATCGCCATTCAAGGCGATGTTTCCAAACCAGCAGATATTGCAGCTTTGTTCGACCAGGGCGTAAAGCACTTTGGTAAACTCGACATTGTGGTCAACAATGCTGGCATGGAAGCCTTTGCCAAGCCCGAGGAGGTGACCGAGGAATTGTGGGATCAGGTGTTCAACATTAACACCAGGGCCCAGTTCTTTGTTGGTGTCAACGCTCTGAAACATCTTAGCGGTATATTTGCTTCTTAACTGGCCAAGTGTGCATTCCACTTACATGACTGTGTGCGCAGATGGGGGCCGCATCATCTTCATGTCGTCCATTGCAGCCGGCATGTCCGTACCCAACCACGCTCTCTATGCTGCTTCCAAGTCTGCCAATGAGGGTCTCGCCCGCTCCTTTGCTGCCGACGGTGGCCCCAGGCGAATCACCGCCAACGCCATTGCTCCCGGTGGCATCAAGACCGACATGTTCGAACAGAATGCTTGGCACTATGCTCCGGGTGGTACTCCCGAGACGCCCATTTCTCAAATCGAGGCCGGTATTGCCAAGCTTGTGCCATTGGGACGTGTTGCTCAGCCCAAAGATATCGCCAATGTCATCATGTTCCTGAGCCACCCGGATAGTGAGTGGATCAATGGTAAGACTTACTCTGAATGCATTCACAAAAATACGCTAACAGAGGCCAGGTCAAATCATCAGGCTCACTGGTGGTGCCTCCAACGCCTAAATAGTCGAGGCGTGCTCTTCAGGTCGCATCTTCATATTTGGCTGGAAATCCAAAAGAATGTTAGGTAGAGAAATGGCGAGATTGGAGAGATAGAGAGCACGGAGAGAGGTTGGTGTTTAAATGAACGCGCATTAAGTCATGAGAATGTCTCGTTACTGTCAGCTATTGAAGTACCCTCGAATGAAGCGCATCCGCCCTCAGCTACGAAGGCCCCTGACTATCATAACAAAGAAAGGACCACTCAATGGCATTCTCACTGAGCCAATCATTATACACACTTGTTCGCGAAGCTTGTGTCCAGGGCTATCCCACTATATGACCTTGCACGCTTCCACACTATTCCCAACTCACACAAAGCTGTAAATACAGAACGAACAATACCACTACCTTTAGATAACGGAGATCGCATCGGAGATGGGAAAAGCCTGGGTGCCATTTCTGATCAAGAACAGAACGGAAAGGTAGAGCCAAAGCCAATGATTAGCTAAGTTAACTAACCGCCATCGGCGATTTTAATCCCCGGACCTCCGACATTGATATCACGACAACTGTCTCCTTGACCACACGCCTCCAAGTCTACCATGTGTGCGCCTCCTCATCGGGGATTTCAAATGGACCTGCATGCCATCATCGGGATCTCAAGCCGATCTGCATGCTTTTCAACATGGTAGATTCACAAATTTTACCCCTTCGTTCCGGTCGCAATGGGAGAGGCCAGCCGGGCATCCGGAATTCCAACCCACGTTCTATCAGCTGCCAGGTGTTGCTCTCTCCGCGAACCATCACCAACGCTACTGCATTACCGGGGGAGCAATGGCCTGTGTCGCCGACTTCGAGCATGTACCTCCGGTCTCAGAGAACTCCCAGTATCTAGCTACGGGTGGTATCTTTTGGAGATGGCCAACCAACCAGGTCATAGCGTTGTTATTTGAGCTTCCATTGAACTGTGGAATAGAGGTGTCAGAAACGTAGGCTCTCGTCGGCGGAGAGGTGGAGGGGATGATATTTACGGTAATGGTATTCAGCTATGAACCTATGTCCTTTGGACAACGATTCTACACTTGAGGAGGGTAGGATCGTTGTGCATATCTCAGTACGATTTGTACTGTCCTGATCACGCTAAGGGCCAATGCTTGGCATCCCTTGTCACGTGACTATGGGCGGTGACAAGAGGGGCGGCAGAGGTAGGGCCTGAGATAGGCCCTGATCACATACATACCTACCGAGTCAAAGTGTCGACTCGACCACCTCGGAATTCCATAGATCTCGCTGTGATCGGACTTTGTTATGCAACAGGACCATTCCAGCAGGCTCAGGCCTCCGATTAGAGCGGTGCTAGAACGAATTGCTGTCGGCCTAGTAGCATCAAGGCTTTTCTAAAGGAGAAACTGTTTCCTAAAGCCGGTAAAAGCGGCATGATTATTGTAGCGGCGTCATGGGTAAAAGATGCCTGATGCTGAGGAGACTTGCGGCACTGGGGCATTGGGCATTAAGCACGTGGCACCAGCAAACCGGATGTCCCCTTTAGAAGAAGGAATATGTCTCTGCTCTCTCTCTCTCTCTCGTCTACACTTATCTTTTTTGTTGCGCTCTTGCAAGGGCCACTATGCTCTGACCTATGAATCAAGGTAAATCTTGCGTGCTGTTAATACGCCCTTCTCATGACATGAACGTGGGGGACTCCAATGGCCAGATCGAAAAGTACTTATAACGATTCCCCCTGATCTTCGTGTCGCCTCTGTTACTGAACTGCAGCGACTGCCCACCGTAGTGCGCATATACTCTTAGCTACTTAGCAGCCTCCCTTGTCATGGCTGCGTACATCCTCCATGGAGATCCAATATCAGGAAACACTTACAAGATCCTTCTCACGGCAAGCTTGTTGTCAGTTCCACTCGAGTACCGGAAATACTCGACGCTCAAAGGCGAGACAAGGACGCCGGCCTTCCTGAGTACGGTTTCAAGTTACGGACGGGTTCCCGTGCTGCAGATTCCTCCCTCGACATATCTTCCGGAGAGCAATGCTATTTGCTACTATCTCGCTGATACTGCGCGATCTACTAAGTTGATTCCATCTGACCCGCTTTTGAGGGCCTACATGTTGAAGTGGTTGTTCTTCGAGCAAAATCAACACGAGGTTAGCATTGCGACGTTGCGATTCTGGCTCAAGTTGGTCGGTGTGGACAGCCTCAGCGCGGAGCGGAAGGTACAGATCAACAGCAAGCGCGAACAAGGTGCCGAAGCGCTCAGTTACATGAACGATCACCTTGCAAAGAGCCCGAGCGGCTGGTTAGTCGGAGACTCAGTGACACTGGCGGATGTCTGCCTATTCGCTTACACCCATATCGCAGACGAAGGCGGTTTTGACCTCTCACGCTGGCCAGCAGTCAAGTCTTGGTTACAGAAGATGACTGAGTTGGAAGGATTTGTCCCCATGTGATGGTCTAGTCATCAGCAGAGACATCGATTTCAAGGTCCGACGTTATCGAGGACAATGCTCAGCATACCCAGCGTCCTGCACCCTGACCCGCTGCTGCACAATCAAGAGTGTGCACTATCACCATCCATTATCATTGATCTTATTTTCTTCTGCCTTTTAATTAGCTACCTGTGTCGACGGTATGTCCATGGATCTTGTCAATCTTTGTCTGCAGCCATTAAATAGACATGGGTGACGGTTCATAAGAGATAAGTACAGCCCGCTCGAAGATACGAACCCGAGTCATTTGTGTTACGGCCCCAAAACCAGTAAGGTCTTTTCTCAGCCCAGTCCAGTTCTATCAAAACGTCTATGAATCGTTCCGAGAGCGGGATGCTGTGGCGTCGCCGAGAAAGGTTGGTGGACAGTACAGAAAACACAGAGCGCAAACCATATAGCTGGACGACATCGGCTTGCCACTGCCATCACGAGCGATACTAGCCTGGATGACCTAAGTCGTGAACTCTCATCCTTTACGCTCGACTAGGAGGGACAGGCAGAGCGAACAGTCGAGCTAGACAGCAAAAAGTTAAACAGGGCTTATCCTTAGAGACCGTTGCCGCACGAACAACGACAGTCCAACGCCAAGTTAAGAGCGATAAGGTTGTAATCCGATCGCTATCGAAGCCTATGCCTTTGGAGCAAAATACTCAACACACGAGGCCGTCACCGCCCGCACCCAGGCCTACCAGGCAGCCATTCGGTTGGCAGCGCCGAGTTAACGACAACTCTTCCCCAATCCAACACGTGAATACTCCCAACGCTTCAGGCAGTGGAGAACGGAGTTCAAGAGGTGGGTCCATTTCTTTTAAGTGGAGCAGGCGGATGAAAGTGATCTTGGCCTGCCAGAGCCTTCACAGCCACCGAGTGGACCATCAAGCTCCCCAGTTCCAAGTGCTACGAAGTACTCAGGACCATCTTGGGACCTGAACATTGGTCTCAGCCTGAGACACCAAGCTTGCTTAACTCGCCCATCAAGGAGAGAGTGGGGAAGAAGGCTCTCAGGCGTATTTCGAAGGTTCAGCGAGTGAGGGAAATGTTCGAAGCGAAAGATCAAGAACAGCCTCTTTGAGATAAATTAACTACAGTTAGTGAATTGAAGCGGTTAATTTAACCTGCTATCTTAGCTCTCGGTTTCGCTGTCCGATCCTTAGAAGTGGCCGTGCCTGCCACTGATCCAACAAGGCAAAAGAAAGGCGACAAGAAGGCAAAACGGCTGCCTATTGCGTCATCGTGCTTCTGCAGATTGCCTTCTGATTCTGTGTGCGAGATATCGTAGCGACGAGGCCGCCAAGTACTGTCCTAATTTTCTGCATCCGTCTGTTGTCGGCTGTCCTCCTCCCATGTTCCGCATAACACCATCTCCATAAGTGGCGCAGGAAGGTTTGTACGATGGCGCCGCAAGAATTCAAACTGAGTTCCGTCCTCCGCGGGCATACCAGCGATGTATGTCTCCAACTGCCCACTACACCGGCTCTCTTTCCTAACTCTTGGCTGTCCAGGTCCGTGCTGTCCTCCACCCGGACCCGTCCTTTGCAGTCACCGCCTCGCGCGACGGTAGCACCAAGGTGTGGAAACAAATCTCCACCGCTCCGCTACCCAAGTTCGAGCCCTCTGAGTCCTCAGTCGGTGCCCAATTCAAAACTTGCTTAGCATATGTCCCGCCCTCGAGGGAGTACCCGGATGGCCTTGTCGTGTCGTCGGGTCAGGACGCGCTCATTGAGGCTCGGCAGCCGACAACAATAGCGAGTGACAATGCCGATGGATTCATGGTGGGGCATCAGAACCAGGTGTCGACGCTGGACGTGGATGGCGAGGGCCAGTGGATAGTCAGCGGCAGTTGGGACAAGACGGCCAGGGTATGGCAGGTCGGACGGTGGGAGCCTGAGCTCGAGTTACCCGGCCACACGGCGGCGGTGTGGGCAGTGGTGGCATACGACCGCGACACGATCATTACGGGCTGTGCGGACCGCGGCATCCGTATCTTTGACATTGGAGGGAAGCTGGTCAAGTCGTTTGATGGCAAAGATGTGGTGCGCGCTCTAGTGAAGCTGCCGAAGGGCCATGCCAGCGGTGCGGACTTTGCAAGCGCGAGCAACGATGGCGCTGTGCGGCTGTGGACGCTCAGAGGCGATCTGGTGGCAGAGTTGTGGGGCCATGAGAATTTCATCTACTCGCTGGCGGTGCTGCCAACTGGCGAGATTGTCAGCTCCGGAGAGGATCGGTCAGTGCGAGTGTGGCAGGGCAACGAATGTGTGCAGGTGCTGACGTTGCCGGCCATTTCAGTGTGGAGTGTGTCTGCGTGTCCGAATGGTGACATAATCGTGGGTTCGAGTGACAAGATGGCCAGGATCTTCACACGGCACAAGGAGCGTATCGCCGATGAGGAGACACTCAGGGCTTTCGAGGACGAAATGAAGTCTTCCGCTATCCCTCAGGATCAGATCGGCGGACTCAATGTCGCCGAGCTGAAGGATTACGATTGGCTACAGGGCCGAGCGGGGACAAAGGAAGGTCAGCAGCAGATAGTCAAGAAGAACGGACAGCCGACACTGTACACCTGGTCGGTGCAGCAGCAGACCTGGGTTGAGGTGGGTCAAGTGGTCGCTGGCGCTGGAGGCGAGAATAAGACGTCCCACCAGGGCAAGCAGTACGACTACGTCTTTGACATCGACATCGAAGATGGCAAGCCTCCGCTGAAGTTGCCGTACAATGTCACCCAAAATCCGTACGAAGCGGCGACCAAGTTTCTGCAGGACCATGAGCTACCGATGACCTATCTGGAGGAGACAGCCAACTTCATCATCAAAAATAGCCAGGGTGCGACGCTTGGTCAGCAGTCAGGATCTGCACCCGGCCACGATGCCTGGGGCACCGAGAATCGATATCGGCCTGGCGAGCAGGCCAGCTCGTCGTATCAGCCTCCAACTGCACGGTCTGAGGCAAAGCTCCCTCAAACATCCTACCTCTCCATCGTCCTTGGCAAGCCGACGGCAGCAGCTGAACAGATTGCCAAGCGAAACGCCCAATACGGAGGCACTAATGCCGCGCTGTCTCAGCGCGAACTCGAAGCGCTGAACACCATCGCCAAGCAACTGTCCACATACGACTTCCAGGGCCCATCAACCTACAGCGGCCCTCCCGAACTTAACCTGCTCCTTCCCTCACTAGTCCGGAGCGCAACACAGTGGCAACCGGCGGCCAACCGGCTCGCCGTGCTCGACCTCCTCCGCTTCCTCGCCGCCGCTCTCAAAAGATTTCCATCCGGCGACAGCGATGATGACATCGACGTCGTCGCAGCCGTTCTTGGCAGCGGCATTTTCGACGCAGACCACCTCGCTGCCAACTCCAAACTCGTCATGCTCGCGCTGCGACTCTTCACCAACCTGCTCTACGGCGACGGCAAGGAGCTGGTCGAAGCGCACATTGACGAAGTCATCGAGAGCCTCAAGCCCGTCGGTGCCCTGGCCACCACCGACGTCAACATCGCCATTGCCTATACGACCGCTTCCCTCAACTTGGCCGTCTTGATAACGGCGGCCGGCAGTCAAACGGAACCCGACATCAGCGCGCACCGAGGCCTGTCGCTGGTCGAAGAGCTGTCCAAATTCCTCGCTGCCTTGCCCAGCGTCGACCACAAACCGTCCGCGAGCGCGAACCAGCAGTCGACTGAGCCGGCGTATCGCGCGGTCGTGGCGCTGGGCACGCTTATTATTGGCTTGCGCAGCGATGAGGTCAAGGAGGCCGCTAGGAGCGTGTTCGAGATACCAAAGGTGCTGGTTGGGTTAAAAAGCAAAAAGTATTTAGACGAGCCCAGATTTCAGGCTGTGGCGGGTGATTTGAGGGCTGCGCTGTGAAGGCGGGCCAGGGGAGTAGAGAACAGCGCAGAGTATTACTTAAGTTCATCGCCCAAGGCATAGCGAAGGCGTTTTGTTGTAGATTTGCAGCGTGCGAACTCAGCATGATCTGTCAGTTAGTCAGTCATCCATTCATTCAGTCATTCAGTCATTCAGTCAGCCATTCATTCAGTCATTCATTCAGCCATTCATTCAGTCATTCAGTCATCCAGTCATCCAGTCATTCAGTCAGTCTATCGAATCGTAAAAGAGTGGGAAAATTGGTTGATGGACTCGAAAGAATGAACCACGCGATGCGAAGGCAAGTGATACTTCTTATCCCGTCTTTGTGAGCCATTCGATCTTGAACCAGAAGTGTGATTTTTGTACACAATGTTGATTTTGTACAACTCTTATTCTCGTCCACGCTCCCAAAACTCCATCGCTATGCTATGCCATACCATGCTATGCCATGCCATGCCATGTACTGCCATGGTGTTCTCTGCAAATGTCGAAAAACAATTATTCCTTTTCTTTCACATCAGACCACTACCCCCTCATGCCTATTCGGCCACGCCGTCTTCTCCAGAATCTTCCCAGGGTGTATCCGGTCCGATTTCGGTTCCATCAGACCGATCTACTCTCACGCCATTAACCTCTCCGCCCATCCACTTGATTTCCAAAAACTCACCAAAACAAGCAACCTCTCGACTGGCTCACTCGGCTGCGCACCCACGCCAAGCCAATACTTTGTGCGCACCTGGTCCAGCTGGATATCCTTGATTCTCTTGGCCACATAGGGCACCGTCTCGCCCTTGGCATTCACCATCGTCGTTGGGTCGGTGTTGGACGATAAGGGCGCTTTGGGCTTCGGGTCGTACACTCCCAGCACTTCGAGCGGCTTCGAGTCGCGGGCGGAACGCGCTTGGGCGACAACTATGTTGTAGATCGGCGAGTGCCGCTTACCAAAGCGGGCGAGGCGGATGCGGAGCACCATTTGTGGATGGAGTTAGGAAGGGAGGACAGGACTAGAGGGAGGAGAAGATGCTGGTGGTGATGGTGATGGTGATGGTAGAAATAAAAACGGCGTACTCTGATTGGGTGGACGGAGCCCAGAGTGGGGCCGGGATGAGGTGGTGGAGAGAACGAGAGCGAGAGCGAGAGCGAGAGCAATAATGGTGTGCATAATCTCATATTGATATAGTGGTGTGGGAAGTACTGTACCAGAGAAAGATTGGTAGCCATTCATATGATCAAATCGCTACTCCTTCGCAGTGCCGTCACCACCGCTCGCACTACATCGACTTTCGTCAACATGTCTCTCAAGACCCTGGGTGCCCGGTCCGCGGCCCAGCTGGACGCAGAGCTAATGTCTGACGCGGTCGGCTTCTCCATTGACCAGCTGATGGAACTTGCTGGCTTGTCCGTCTCACAGGCTGTGTATGCAGTTCACCCGCCCACCAAGGGCAGGCACGTGCTCGTCGCATGTGGCCCAGGTAACAACGGAGGTGACGGCCTCGTTGCTGCCCGCCATCTGTTCCACTATGGCTACAGCCCTGTCATCTTCTACCCCAAGCCTACAAAGCGGCCCATATTTGACGGCCTGCAGAAGCAGCTGAGAGCACTAAAGATCCCCTTCACTAACGACTTTGAACGCGAACTCCAAAAGGCCGACCTCATCGTTGATGCCCTGTTTGGTTTCAGCTTCCATCCGCCTGTCAGACCGCCTTTCGACAAGGTCATTGAGGTATTCGTGGCGTCCAAGCTTCCGGTGCTGTCAGTTGATATCCCCTCGTGTTGGGACGTCGAAGGCGGTCCACCTGCCAGTGGCGAACTGGGCAGCGACTTCATGCCAGACTACCTCATTTCCTTGACGGCCGCGAAGCCGTGCGCCAGTCATTTCAGCGGTAAAAAGCATTTCATCGGCGGTCGATTTCTGAGTCATAACGTTGCTGCAAAGTTTGGCATTGACGTGCCAGCCTATAAAGGTATTGACCAGATTGCCGAGCTCGAGGTCGGCGCAAAGGTGGAGAAGCTGTGAAATTTTGAGGCCCTGCTGTTTATAGCCGAAATTCTCCAAGTGTTCAGACGTCTGTCCGTCTTGACATTGAAATCGTAGAAGAAATCGATTGCCTCTGGCATACAATATCCTTACAGGCCTCCTTGAACCTTAAAACTTGCCACAACCAGCATCAACATATTGATCACCCCCCAAAACAACGGCGTCCATGTGCTCATCCGAAAATACCCCGTCTCGTACATCACCCCCAGAATCAGGCCCACCAGGCTTCCAGCCACAAACGCTTCTGCCATCCCAATCACCAAGTACACCAGCGGAATCAGCCACACCCAGCCCACCGTCTGCCGGATCGGATTCTCGCCGAACAACCGCCTGTTCTTCGGCGACAGCGCCCGTCCGGGCCCCGAGTCCAGGTATACCCGCCGTTGCAGCGCCGACGCAAACTGCATCAGCACTGCCCACGCTGCTACTAGGAAGTGCGCCCCGCCTACCGTCATCAGCGTCCAGCACAGCGTGAATCGCCATATGTCCGCGAAGTGGTATAGGTACTTCGCTTCGCCAACCGAGGCTCGGATCGGCCAGTAGAGTGACGGGAAGCTCGGGGTCTTGTACGACAGCGGAGCGGTGGTCGAATATGAGTTGGACATAGTTGGTTGCGGCTTTGACCTTTAATCTTTATTGTTTCCTGGCGATGGCGTGGTGCAATGGTCGAGCAGTGAGGATTGTTAAAGACATGCGAAATTTAGAGGGTGCGCATCGACGCGGATTATGGTGCTGGGAGAAACGGATGATCATTAGCCACTAATAAGCATTAGACATGAGCATCGCGTTTGTGGTATTAAGTTAATATGCGTTGATACGTCATATGATGTTCAAGGTCCGGGGGAATATGACCTTGAGAGGTTACCATAATCACGACCCATCGGAGTTCATATCCGGGCGGCAGTCTCCACAATCATTCAAAGAAATTCGGAGCCACACTGTCATTGCTCTCTTAACTTTCATAGTTTTCTTGCAACGTACTCACTATGCCCGATTTATAATCTTACCGCCATTCTCCATCACTAGCCATCACCAGCGGTAAGCCAGGCATAGCCGAGCTCTCTAGCTTCTCCACGTAGAACGCATTGCGATTACGCTGCGTTGTCCAAGCCACTGTTAACGCTTGGGTTGAATCGTTCCGCATGGCCCAGTGACCAGAAGCAGACCAACAGCGACCAGATAACCGTTGGTCGGTATAGACGTGCTGGGGCGGTAATGCCGCGCGTGACTAACTTGTCTCTGATAGGCTGACCTGTAGCCAAAAAAGGATCTAAAGCGTGATGCTGGGACTGCACAGAGACGCGGTTCACTGTGGTCGCCAGGAGGCATTGCGGCGCAACTATCCTCAGGCTAACATGGTGCTGTTGACGTTGACGAATAGTGCCGTGGCAGCACCCCACGAATTAGGTCCTAGAACTCCATTTTTCAAGGGCATGGTTGGAAAATTGGCAGGGAAAGCGGCACCCGCGCCTTCTTGACATGGTATCACGCAGGACAATCTGTGACTTCGAAACAGTTATCACCCCCGGATATTATTTAGCCGATGATGCACCTCTACAGTACGGTACTGGCGCCGAGTTCAAAGCGAGTCGGAGGTTGACACGGCACGACACGCGAGGAAGGCTTGCCTTGCGGCACAGCAATCACGCAGCCATGTGGCGCGTTTGCTCATGCAAGCCTCCTCAAAAGATAGAGATGGCCTGCATGCACGTGATTAATCCTCGCTGTACATCCACTGAGTCTACCCCTATTGGCCAAATGCTAAGCGCCCAACCCACGGCTGCTGTTTCATGGTACAAGTGATGCTAAACTATTGGAATCTTAGTTCCTCATGCCCTTTCTTAACACCCAATAATTCGCAAATGTCACTTGCCCTGTCCAATACCGTTCAAGAAACGCAGTAATTAGCAAAGCCCCGTTCTGGTAGAGTGCTCGATTGCTCGTTATAGATTCCTACAGCAGCTGCTTGGCTCTTATTAATCTGGGCTTTCTACGACCGGGACATAAGCGCCGACCCTGGTACAGCACATCCCGTTTCTACGCTTGGGATGTTGATCAATCTGTCTCTTAGAACTTGGTGGCGCTAAGCTGGCAAGTCTTTCTCGTGCTCGTCATTTTTATTCTATCCTTTTCTTCTCTCGCGAGGCAGTGACTCTTACAAGTATTTTCTGGCCTGCTTGTCTGGTACAGCATTGCTATGCAATCTTTTCACCATTGCTCGAGTGTCACTCACTACAGTAATTAGTACCTACTCCGTCAAAGAACCGCTGGCTACGATCAAATCTCAAAGTCAAATACTTCAGCCTTCGATACCGGCCTACAAGATGGAAACGATGACTGATCAGGTCGCCGCTGAATCCTTATCAACGACGTCGTCGGAGCCCTCAGTTGTTTCTGATCCCTCATCTGGCGTCTGTTCCGAAGCCACCGATGGCTCCAACTCCTCAAATGCGACCGACCTTCCTCCATCAGCGTATGATGGGAGCCACTTGCACTGGAAGGCATTCAGACAGCACATTCTTTCGCCTCATCGCATTCGAATCATCGAAGGACCTCCCCGTGAGAGGCTGCCAGAAACTCTACTAGCTTTCATCGAAGCTCAAAGTAGGAATATTGAACGTTTCCACGACCAAAAGTCGGCCTTTCGGCTTCAAGTCAGCGAAGGTCGCGGTTTTGGCCCATCGCCGTTATTCCCACCAAACCTCTTACCGTCTATCGACGACGAGCCTCGGCTTGCAAGATGCATGATCCCCACCTTCTCCCGTGATGCCCTTCCGGAGCGTGCTCACAGCCAAAGCGCACCCGACTATGAGCTGGCTGTGCCTCGCCCCGGCCTTGGATGTGGTTTCGGCTCTTTTGCCTTCTCGAATGAAGAGGTCGCAACCCTGCCGCAGTGGATTGTCGTCCTGGGCACATCAGTTGACTTCGACACAGGCTTCATCTCACCTAAATCAGCTATCTACTGCCCCTACCTTACATTTGAGCGCACTTATGGTGCCAAAGAGCATCGTATGGAGGCAGCGAACAACAGGTGCGCTATTGATGGTGCTTGGTGTTGCCGAGCCATGCAGATGCTCCATGAAATGGCGTATGCTTCCGCTTCCAAACCATCTGCATGGGTGCCAGTTTCCTTTTCCTGTACTATTGACAACGAAACGGCCATCGTTAACTATCACTGGATCGATCGCGGAAAATCTTACCATATGTCTCCACTTTGTCGATTCGAGCTCAGCAGAGATGACCATTTCAGCCATTTTGTTGCCTGGATCGATGCCATTAACGAATGGGCAGTGACGTCCCTGCTGCCACACATCCGAGACGCCATAGATCAGCTTCGAAAGCAAGATCCTGGCCTTCAATCTCCCGCGCCAATGTTAAAAACACCCGACAAGCTAACTCTAAACACGGGTGAGAGCAAGAATGACCTGCTCATCAAGTCGCTAAAGACCACCTTTGACAACATTCCTTGGAGGTTTGAAGATGACGAATTCACCCCCGTAAGTAGCAGCACAGCCAGCTGGGGGAGCCCTTTGGTCGACAATATCATCTTAGCAAATCTCACGTACCCATCGAGCCAACTTCCCCCAAAGTTGAAGATCCAAACTACCACTGATGGCGCTCCTCCGACTCCTCGACCATCACTTGCGGATAAGCGTATGTCGGTCTCGACTGTGCCTCCAAATGCCAGCTTGGAATCAGGTCAGTCCCCGCCTCCGCCTGCGTACACGAAAAATCCTGAACTGGTCTGGCAGAGACGATTCAATCATGCAATGGACGAGATCCGGGACCTCCAAGCACAACTGCAAGCTTTGAGACAAGGCTTGAGTGGATCGAGTACGTCCTTTCGGAGAGAGTTGTCTGGGCTGAGGACTACCCTCGGTTCAGTGCTCCGGAAAGAATCTGTCCTGTCTCGCAACCGGAACTTATCGCCGGTACCACAGAACTTCCTAACACAGATCAACTCCGAGGGTCTGATTCAGTCACCTCAAGCCCCAGCACGCCTACTAGGCCCGGCCCGAGTGGAACCACCACCAAGATTGAAATTACAAACTTCGGCCAAAACTCCACGATCGAAGCTGCACAAAGTCACCCTTCCGCCCACCAGTCCGACTGTGACCTTGTCAATGAACGGTGTCGACCTTGTTCTCTCCCCCAAGGAAATCAGCACAACCCTTGAGATACCCAGCCCGCCGCACACTGCACTTCCTAGGTCGCCAGTGCACAAGTCTCCCCTGAAATATTTTTGGGGTCCAGATACTCCATTAGAGACAAAGTCAATTCCATTGACACCGGGTCCATCCGCTTCGTCTGATAAGCCCGACCCTTTCTTTGGCAGCCTATCACGCAAAACACTGTCGCCATACACATGTGCAGGTGCTATGATTTGTGGCTGGGCCCTCAGCACATATGCCCCTATCAATATTACCCGCATCGTTATTATCTCCTGCGCTGCGACCACTTGTGTGGGCGCCTTAGCGTACGGTTTTGGGTTTTCCCTGTCTCGGTTCGGATGGCCAACGTCGTCAAACAAGACAGTTGATACCGGCACCGAAAACAACTTCATAGCATGTCACTCAGCAAGTGTATCCTCTTCAGACAATTTCAGCACTCGACGACACTGACAAGTTCGTCCTATCGCTCCCCAGATATATTTTCTTTAGAATATCCTGCACTCGACGACACTGACAAGTTCGTCCTATCGCCCCCTAGGTATATTTTCTTTAGAAATATCCTGCACTCGACGACACTAACAAATTTGTCCAAGGGTATATTTTCTTTAGAAATATCCTGCACTCGACGACCCTGACAAATTGGTCCTATCGCCCCCCAGGTATATTTTCTTTAGAAATATCCTGCACTCGACGACACTAACAAATTCGTCCTGCCCCGCAAAGGGTATATTTTCTTTAGAAATATCCTGCACTCGACGACAACGAGAAATTTGTCCTGTCGCCCCCCAGGTATATCTTCTTCAGACATATCCTGCACTCGATTGTACTCTTGCTTGGAAAGCTTTGTTGTTATTGGTGTTTGTTGAGCTAGAGTGTATGCTTGCACTCGATGACGAGATATTATTGTATGGCGTTCGAATGTGTGAGTAGTGGAGGAACTAACCTTGGCAAGCAAATTCTACTTCGCCTTTGTTAACGGAGATAGCAGATAGCTGGGGCTAAGGAGAGTTTCACTTTGGTGCAAAATGCCAATAACATTTCACATAATTAAGGCAACCATCCTCCAGGCACTAAGCCTGATGCAGCTACGCGATGTGCGAAGCTGTGGGGGCGCTGAACCGGTCAAGTTCGACATTCTCTCTTGCTCACCCAACCTTGCAAAACTGGTCGTTCATTCGTAAATGCATCCCTTGCTGGCGCATTTCATCTGTCAGGCCAGCCCGAGGTTTGTTTCGACTCCACATTCCGCCGCACTTAGGTCTCTCAGCTTTGTGTGCTTTTGTCGACCACAGAAGCATGGCTTGTAATCAAGATATCGTTCTAGCTCCCTCAGGCGGCCCTGGCGTTCATCTTGTGCTAGCATGGCTGGCTGGGTACATGCTCATTCCTTTGTCATCATTAATGTCGTTATCGCCTAGCATGTGCCACGTAGGATCTTGTTGCCGGCTCCAAAAGGCCTGCTTCTCGCCCATGGTCCGTCATTGATATCTGCATTGTCTATTACGTCTTTGATTTTCCCTTGTACACTCGCTATATTAGGCTTGTTGCTCTTCCGGCCTATTGTTCTTATCCTTTCACAGCTATCTTAGTTCGACCATGTTTGCAACCGACTGGCCATTGAGGGGCCCAACCCGGTATAGCCTTGGAGGGGAGGAAGTCCATGATATTGGACAATTTCACAACGTGATTGACCTGCCTCCCACGGAAAAAACTTCGTTCATTCCTCTTACAAGACCGTCGAAGCGAGGGAGCGATGAACCCGTAAACCCATCGGACTCCGAGCAGGAGACGAGGATCAAGACTTTGTTGTTCCCGGCATTAGCAATCACCGTTCCCATAGCATGTCTTTCAGCAGCGCTGCTGGCTCTGGTATTTGGATATGAAGTTCGATCTGAGCCAAGTATCTTCCAGGATGGGAACAGTAACGCCACTCAGAGCGCCACATCTTACGTGCTCGTCAATTTCTCTGCTAGTGAGTTTGGTGGAATGCCAAAGGTCTTCTGCTAATACATGACAGCACGACTGGTCTTCGCTGCTAGCTTTTTGTCGACAGTCGCTCCCTTATTGGCATCTTTTATCATGACCTTGTGGAGTCTAATAGTGTCGGCTCAAATGAAGGACGCAAGCACTCATCATCACTTCGATAATTTGCCTACACCGTACCAACTCTCCCTCCTGGTCGGCCTCTGCCTAGCATCAATGGAGCAGCTGCGTACCTATATGTGGTACTCTGCAACCAGGAGGCGTTGTACGAAGCTGCCATCCATTTTGAACAAGGCGGCTGGGATATTTATCATTGCTTGCCTGCTTGCATTTGCTGTTTTTCTGTCGGATGTCACCCTCCACTACCTCACATCAACAATTGCCTTCGATCAAACCTCCTCGGTAACAAATCCGCAACAAGAATTCGGGTTCGGATTGTCCTCTCTGTGTCTCGATCTAGATCGTGTTAACGATAACTACGGCTTCCCTTGCTCTTTACCGGTAGTACCGACATTTACGGACAACAACCGCACTGCGAAGCGGAACGAGATGAACAGACTACAGGCAAATACCTCCTCTGTCTCGCAGCTTTGGGCGACAAACTCAGCTGGTATTGAGAGCGGTCTTGTCGTAATGATCCCCAACCCGGCACGATTATCGACCGAGGCCGACTTCAGAGCTTCGACGATCGGGGTGAGTACACAGTGTCGACTCGTGCCACCTGCAGTCTGCAATATGACGGCTACCCGCGACGGCGATATCAACACTCAATTCAACTGTTCAGACAACTTCTTCGGAGTCCTAGGACTCTCCCCAAATATCAGCTCTGCCGACGGAACAAAAGCTATCGATCCCAACCTATCACCTCTTGGCTTCAAGCCCGCTGTCAATCTTCAATGGGCTTTTTTTACAAGCGAGAATTTGTCTACACTATATAATCCGGAGTCATGGGATCCATCGGTGAATCAACCTGACGATCTCCACGTAACACCTGACGACCAGTTGCTTAACCCTTTCTATCTGGGTGTTGCTATGAGAGTCAGCACCAACACATTCACGGCGAACAGCACCATTACAACGAATGAGCCTAATGTTGTCGCCAACAACCAGGACGAATATCTCGATTTTATCATGGATTGTAGCATCACTTCATATAATGTCAACTATACGTGGTACAAATCATCTATACAAAACGTCACCGCTGTATCGTCTGGCAATGGCTCGCTGCTAGAAATCTTCCATGGCGCGCAGACCTACAACACGGTGAGTGGGGGTGGTGGTTTCGACCTTCAACAATACATTATTGATGCTGCCATTGCTGGCAATGACACAGCATCATTCACCGCTACATGGTCGAATCTATACTCTGTCAAGGTGCTGAGCCTTATTGGCGCGTATCTCACACCCCGAACAAATTTGCAGGAACAGAACAGGAAATCACTTTTGGTTGCCAAGGTTCCAAAATCGGCCCTGGGAGCTCTGATTGCTTGCTCCTTGTCATACACCTTTTTGGGCATCTTCTTGGTCATTGCTGCATGGAAAGCCACCACGCACAATGTCCAGCAAATAGCTGATCAGTTGAGCCTAGCCGGCTTGACGCAGATGGCTTTTGGTGAGGGCAAGCAGTCGTCTCCATCGTCTTTGTCGACGTCGAGACGTGCATCGAGGACACGGCCTAGTACGTCAAATAGCCCGCTGCCTAGCGATGAGTATTTACCCAGGATTCCGAAACGAGAGGCAAGGAAGGTGAGAATTAGTGGAACTGATTTCACAGTTTGGCTGTGAGTGCGTGAAGCAAGTAGCTGGTCTGCTTTGCTCAGAGGAATGAAGGAGGGAGGGCCTTGGCTGGGGGACTAAGGAATGACGTGGTATGACTTTTCTCTATGCTCTTTTGAGATGCCATAAATATATCTTGAAGAAACTAGCCGTTGATAGTCAGGCGATAGCATTGACCCTGAGAGTGTTAATGCTAATTATTCACTCTTTGTTCAAGCACCTTGCTGAATTTCCCGGTGTCTTCATCTCTCCAAACATGTATAATAGGTGCTGATTGGCATTTGGCTTCAAGAGAAACACCCTTCCTGATACAGCGCACCTGCCAAGCAGGCAGAAGGCTTGGCATTTCAACGCCCGTCGCCTCGTACAGGTATGGATGGTATCAGCTTGCCATCTACATAGTTAGTACTAACCTGACGTCCAACATTACTCCTCTGTTCCCTGCAGGGATGTAGTCTAGATCCATCTTTCAAACTCTCTCATGCATCCCTGCACATGCATACGGACTATTCTCAGCCAATGGCCCCTTTGGCTGCGGCTGGAAGGGCCTCCGAGGCTGAGCCTCGTAAACGTTGAGTCTCCGACAAATCAAATCACAGGATCCCTACCACACATTTGGCAGACACTGGTGACACGAACTTGGCCGATATTGATATTGGTCCACTTGAGTCCAGAATCCTCGCAAGCAGGACCTTCCGCTCGCTCCCAGCTGGAATCGCTCATTAGTAACCGAGGAAGGGCAGATGATGGGCCGTCAGGCGTCCAGCTGATTGCGACGGATACGCGTGCATGGGGGCGAGGACCGACCGATTTTTCCGTTGCCCTCCTTGGTTGTGAGTCGTTTAAACAGGGTTTGATTTTGCACGTCCAAAGAAATATCGTGCGGTGACGCTGCTAAAGCGAGACAGGGGACTTGGACTTTTGTTTAGTGTGTCATCTCAATCCCAGGACTCAAGCCTGCGGCCTAGACTGAGAGGGCTTGAATGGGTACAAGACTCAGGAGAGCACATTTATTTATAAGGTGCCGATTGTGTCAAAGTGTACTCTTCTCTCGAACCCCTCTCCCGCCTCTCGTTGAGCTTTTTGGGTCTTAATCCGCGTCGCTTTACTCTGCTTTCTTATATAGTGTACATTGTTCTCGCACTTTGGAAGCACAACCTAGGAAACTGCTCAGCACAGCACAGCAGAGTAAAAACATCGGCTTGGTCAACTCATCAAAAATGCTGAGGTCAAAGATAAAGTCGTCGTTCTCATACCCTTTCCTGGCCCTACATGTGCTCCTCGCGACCACAACTATCCCCGGGGTAGTCTTCGCATCCCAACCACAACAACAGCCACTATCGGACACTGACAGCAAGCCATCCCCAGCCTTGGCATCACTTTCCTCCCTGTTCAACGCCAAAGCCAGCCCATCTCTCAACTTCCCCGTGCCGTCAGTCTCGATCTGCTGTGGCGACTCCTGCTGCCCATCATGTTGTGATCAATTTCGCACTCTGCCCACCGACCTGGCTTACGCCTACCCGGCGCCCACGCCGGTACCCTCCAGCCAAAAAGCTCTTACTTTTAACACGCAGCGGCCTTGCTGCACTCTCGGCTGCGCGGACGGCGCGTGTCGGCTACCCCAATCAACGCGCAGCCAACGCCCGCAAACAACTCCCGCACTACCTGTACCACCTGGCCGTACGGTGACCACCAGGCCCAAGCCCACGGACACGCTCAATGTCGTGATTGGTTGCTGCAAGAAGTGCGTAAACTGCGACCAGATAGTCACCACGCTGCCAGATGTTTCATTCCTGGCTGCACCGACCTCCACCGCCAGGGCGGCAGTTACAGGTAACACTAACGATCTTGAGGAAAAGGTGCCCCTAGGTCCCGGCCAGGAGGCAGTGTGCATCGGCTGTGGGAAGTGTTACCCTTGCGACCAAGTGAGGGTGCTGAGCTACCTTTCCTTCGAGCCGAAGCCGTCGGGCACACCGGGCGATGATGATCCGGATGCCTTTGTTGCTGCCGGTAACAACATGGTCATTGAAGGCAAGCAAACTTCTTCTCCCAAGGAGACCTCTACCACCTCCACAAGCAGCAGCACGGTCAGTACCGACCCTGAACCAACATACTATCTCGGCGACGATATCAACGACGCAATCAACGGGCAGAACCAGGAGATTCTTCCGCTAGTCGTGCGGTCTGGTGTCTCCACTACGAGTGACGGCAAGAACCCCGAACTCATCACGCTCCTAGCCACCATCGACTTCAAACTGCAGGAGAACTACATCTCGCGGCGTCTCCTCTCGCAGCTTGCGCTGACCGATAAAATCCACGACTTCCCGCGCGGCGTGGCCCCGCAAATCGCGTTCCTGAGCTTCCACCAGGACAAGAGTGAGATCAACGCGAGCATCGTGCTGGACCTGGTAACAGGTAATACGGCTGCGGGGACGCAGGGGCACTTCAGCAACGTGCGCTTCTTTGCGTTTGGAGCAACACCAGCCGAAAATAAAGAGGGCGAGGATACAGATGATGGGATTATCAGAATCCCCGATGTGATTCTCGGGGAGAAGTTCTTCAGGGAAATAGGCGGGTTGACGGTCTTTCCGCGCTTGAAGACCCAGGTGGAGAAGGGAGTCAAGATTGTGTACCCCGTGCATCGGGGCAGGTTGGGCGGGGTCAGGCTTAAGGCTACTACCGAAGAGGGGAGGAACAAGGAGGGTAGTGACGGGGAGAAACATGATGAGCTGTGATCGATGAATACTTGAGCTTTGGAGGAGGGGGGGAAGATGTGGGATAGGATAATGCTGATGTGTCAGATTAGGGTAAGGAATGGAGACAACAAGGATTGAGAATTACTGGATAGGCATAGGACGGCAGCGCCGGTAGTTTGCCAGTCACTAGTCATGGCCAGCAGAAAAATGCTTTTACAAGGAGGGTATGTATGTCCGAGCACTAGGCTTGTCCTGACTCTAATAACTATCTTCTTTCTCGACGAAGAAGATATTAAAGCTTCGTAGTTGCCGGGGTCCTATCATCCGGGGCCAGGCTCCTCCCCCATTGTTCTGCCGAGCAGCGGACCCATGGCAACCTGATTTAAGCAATCACCCATGTCTTGGCGCCAGTTCAGCGCTCCGTCTGTCAGCATTAATGGTGACCCATCGCAACGAGGACTGTTGTAGCGAGTATCGTAGAGGCAGGATAGGCTTCTATCAGCCATCTCCCTGCACCCTCTTCCAAATCATGACGGTAGCTGCGCCGGCACAGACGACTGCTCCAATAGCGATTCCGTATCTCAAGAGTTGTTCAGTGTCATCGTCGCCTAGCGGCTTAGGATAGGCGGTGATTGGCTCAATGCCAGCTTCTGCGATAGTGACAAAGAGCTCCTGAATGGATGGCCAGGTAGCACTGGTATGGATGGGTGGGCCTTGGGGCATGCGCTGTCGCTGGGCCGTGTACTCATCTGGCTGAAACTCGGCGCGTTGGGTGGTGCGATCGAGGTCGGCCTTCAAGGCCACGTAGACGGCGGGGATGTGTTCGAGGTGTGGATGGGCCTGTTGGATAGTGGGGATGTAAGAGAAGGATTCAGGATCGGACGAGTCGTACGTGTAGACAACAACGTCACACTGGTCAAGCAGCTTGGTCTTGTTCTCCAGGACGGCTTGTTCCGACTCGCCCAGTTCGTTTAGGATGAGATAACATTGTCGTCCACCTGGCAGTTCGACGGTATTGACGGCTGTCCTAGGCTGAATGGTGGGATGATAGATCTGGTGGAAGGGTTGGCCCAGGAAGGTGTCGAGAAGGCAGGATTTGCCGGACTGGGACGCTCCGAGAACATGAGCCAAGATGACGTTTCGACCTGTCTTGCCAGGCCGCCGCCTCCGTTTGCGAGGCTTGGTGACTTTCAGGGCGAGAGTGGTGTTGGGCGAGCCAAAACCGAGGTGGGCGAGATACTCCAGCGTGGTCTTCGGAGAGAGGAAGGTGGTCATGGACCATTGTGCAAGCCAGCCCTGCAGAGTCACATGGCCGGCATCGTTGCGGACAGTGCAAGAGGGAAAGTCGTGTTCGCGCCATGACTGAGGAATGCCGGGAGTGGGGGCGAACAGCGAGGCCAGCTCTTCTGGGCTCAAGCCACCATCATTGTCGCGATCAGCAGTGAGGAATAGATCGACGAAGAAGCGGTATCCCAGAGGTGATAACTCAGCTGAGGTATATTCGGGTACGTCGAACTTGGGATGCAGAAAGGATTCCTGCAGCGAGAGGCTGTCAGTGTACTGGAATGTGCGCAAAATGATCCACACGGTTTCGTGCCGGCCCTTGTCAGCATAGAGCTTGTTCAGCAGCAGAAAGCCAGCAACGGAGATGCCTTGGATAGTCACGGCTTTGGGAGACACACTTTGAATGGTCGTCTTAATGTCGTGGAGATCGTCGTCGCTTAGCTGCTTGTCGAAGCAACGCTGCTGAAAGTCGTGCATTTCCTTGTCGCTCAGGAAGCCGTCCTTGTCCTTGTCGCACAGGTAGAAGATGCGTTGCAGTGCCGAAACGGCGGCTGGCTTTAGGGCGGATTCCTTGGCATCAAAAAGTGGCGCCACGGGGTCAGTGACGGCCTTCTGACAGAGGAAGAAGGTTTCGTTGACATTGAAGTGGTCGCGGGCGCTGGTGCGGATACACGAGTCGATCTCCTTGAACTCGGTCATCACAGGCAGCATCTCCTCCTCGACGACCTGGGCCGCCTGGACGGCGCCCTGCAGGTCGGCCTTGTTGGCGCACAGGATAACGGGCACATTAACGCCAAGGGAGCGGAAATAAGGCAGCCAGAACAAGGCAACACGTTCATAGCTGTAATGGTCCGAGTAGACAAGCAGGATGACGTTGCATTTCTTCAGCTCCCGGACTAGATTGGGCCGGTCAGTTGGCAGCGCTGACGTGTCGACAACAGTGGTGACGACGTGTTGTGGAGTGCCCAGAGTCGGAGGGATGGTGATGGGTGGCAAGAGCGACCGGATGCGACGCTTAACAAACGTATCCTTAACCAGCGACGTGATCAAGCTCGACTTGCCGCACCCCTCGTCGCCGCACACACAGATACGGACGGTCGTGGTCATGGCGGCAAGAGGCCCCATCAAAGCGTCTGGCGTGCGGGCGTGTTGACCCTCGATAGGCACGAGCATAGTCCGCGGCCTTATTACATAAGCCAATGCGCCACGCAGCCCCGCCACGCCGTCTCACTGCCAAGGCGCTAAGATTATCACAATCGTCCGAGTCTGCCGGCCGAGGTGGCGCCAGACCGTTCATGTCATGGACCAGGCTGTGAGATCGCTAGGCCGGGGAACAGCCACTACGCGCCGGGCTCATGCGAAGATCAAAGATCAACTATCGTGCCGCCTTCTTCGCTGACCCGTCACTACTGCTGCTGTGCTGCCGCCGTCGCTACCACCGTCGACTTCACCGCTACCGCTGACATCGCGAGCTGCCAAGACTTATACGGGCGGACCCAAAAGGCAACATCAGCAGAAGCACGTGAAGCATCAGTACCACATCCACCAACACAGCCAAAGCAGGCTCCCACAATTAGGCACCGGCAGCCAACATGCCGTTCGGCATCAACAATCGTATGCCCTTTCAAGCGCCCGGTGCGCGGTGGCAGGTTCCTGACTGACAGCACGCAGCCCTTCCCGCTTCAATGCGGAGCGAATGCAAGAAGGGTGGGTGCACCTCTGGCACACACGCACACGCAGGTCAGTAGCGAGGTGGTCTGACTGACGGCTGTGCAGCGGGCAAAATTCTAGCAAGTTTCGTGGACCCACGTCAGAGCTTTGGGCCAGACAAAGTTATTCCTCCGACGATATTGGGCAACGCCAAGGTACGCAGGCAGCCACGCGACAATCTGTGAAGCAGCAGCAGCAGCTCGGCTGACACCCGTCTAGGGCCTTGCCATCCTCACTGTCCTCAAGGCTGGCTTCCTCGGCTCCGGCCGATTCGGCTCCGGCCTCGTCGTCGCCCGTCTGGCCGATGGCACGTGGTCGGCGCCTTCGGCTATTGCAACCGTTGGAGGCGGATTCGGCGGGCAGATCGGATTTGAGCTAACCGACTTTGTCTTCATCCTCAACGATGCCGCTGCCGTCCGGGCTTTCTCCCAGGCGGCCTCGGTCACCCTTGGCGGCAACGTTAGCGTGGCAGCAGGCCCTGTGGGCAGAAACGCCGAGGCAGCAGGCGCCGCGAGCACAAAAGGAGTCGCTGGAGTGTTTTCCTACAGCAAGACCAAGGGCCTGTTCGCCGGTGTGTCGCTCGAAGGCAGCGTCTTGGTGGAGCGGCGCGATGCCAATGAGAAGCTCTACCACGGCCGCGTAACAGCGCGCCAGCTGCTCGAGGGAGGAGTGCGTCCGCCACCTGCTACCGACCCACTCATGCGCGTGCTCAACACCCGCGCCTTCTCCGGGCCCGGCTCCAACGACAGCATGTACAACGACATGCCCGTCTACGACGACTCCCACGACGACGTTGTTTGGGAAGGCCGTACTGGACAGGGCTACGGGGCCGGCGTACGAAACAACCGATCTTCGACCATCGGCACACATAGCACCGACGACGACTACACATATCGCGATAATCCACGGAGGGCAAATACCTGGAAGGACGACGTATACGACCAAGGCTTCCGCGGTAACTCCACGCTGACAAACTCCCGAGCAAACCCCAACGAGACCTTTGACAGCATCAACGCCCGGCGAAATCGATCCAGCACATTGAACAGCGACTACTCCTCCTCTGACAACAAACCCGCGCGACCGACAGCCCCCAAACCCATATTCAAGCAGAAAACTGGCGCCCTGGGTCCGGACCAAGCTCTCGCCCTCTTCACCTTTGAAGCCGAACAGGACGGCGACCTTGGCTTCAAAAAGGGCGATGTCATTACTATTACCAAACGCACCGAAAGCAAAACCGACTGGTGGACCGGCCGCACCCAAGATGGCCGGACAGGCATGTTTCCCAGCAATTACGTCGAGACGTCAACTTGACAGACTTGAAAAGAAGAAGAAGATGATGATGAAGAATCAAAACTCAAATTGTATATTCTTTTGTTTATATATCGCCTCCGCCACCTTTTTGCTGCTGTCTTGCATTTGCGACCAGGTCTGTCTTCCTCCACAATCGATCCAGTAGACGTATTTTACCACATTGCAGCACGGAATAGTTACGGTCCAATATCCACACATCACGGTAACGGTAGCGATGATGAAGATGATGACGACAATGACGAGCCAAGGTGTCTTAGGATAGGTTAGTTGGTGGTGTTAGTGGTGGTGGCGTTGGTGGTAGTGGTGTTGGTGGTAGTGGTTGGTGGTCATTGCCCCGTATGATAACTTAAGTGGGTCAAGTTGAAAAGCAAAATACAGTAACCTATCTTACAGTACGTTTACATTCCTTTCCTGTTTGTCTGTGAGTTCAAGACATGTTACATGGCAGGTGGGTTGTGAGATGGTATCAACATGCAAGCCTGGACCGTGGCTATGCTGGCTTATATATGCTGAATTCTCCAAGAGCGAAGATATATCTATGCAACAGGTAGTACGTCAAAAAGTGTATGTGCAGGTCAGGCTTTATTCTAACCTTGACTACCATCCATAATTACCCCTCTCCTTCTCTTTCTCCTTCGCCTCCTCCTTGCCTCCCTTCTTCAACAGCTGTGAGCAGATAAAGTGGTTTGTGTCTTCGTCCGACCAGTAGCTGAGGTGGCTGGCGATGCTGGCCAGCAAGCTGACATCGAACATGCCCTCTTGGATCGCATAGTCGACTCTTCCGTTGCGGTTCAAGGCCTTGATCTTGGCTTCTTCGCGCTTCAGCCGTCGTGCCCGCTCTTGCTCCATTACATACTCCACGCCGGATGCTGCACTCTCAGCCGTCGAGGCACGCGAGCGATCATGTCGCTTCTGGAACCCGGCGTAGAGAGTTTCGATTTCACCGTCGATCAGCGTAGGTACGCGCTCGCTGGAAGGGCTATCCGCTGCTTGGTCTGCTATTTCTTGTTGCTTCTTGCCATTAGAAGTCACCACCACGCCTTCACCGTTGGCTGGAGAGGCTCGCAGGTCCGTAAGTGGTGGTGCCTTGGCTCTGTCCTGGGGTAGCGCCTGTTCTTCGCCTGTGATACCGAGGCTTCGGTTGATGAGGCTGGAAGCAACGCCAGACGTCAGGCTATACCACCCGGACATCACCTGCTGACCTACACGTTGGGAGATGTTAGCAATCCCCGGGGCCGCAAACAGCCCTTTCTTCGTGAATGGGAGTAGCTGAGGTTTAAGTTGAGCCATGGCAGGTGAGATCAGTGGTTCAATCCGATAAGCAATCGGATCGGTCGGATGAAAGATATTGAACAGTTCATCGCATTTCGGGGAGGATTGTGTGATCGGAATGAGATCCTTGGTCATGTTGGAAGGTGCCAGCCTACCAGCACCAGGGTCGAAGGGGTCGCTGCCCACTACATCCAGGTCGAAGGGAGATATTGGCACATCTCTCTCTCGCCGTGACTCTCGAGCAGCGATGGTGCGACCTTTCAGCATCTGGAAGAGTGCGATCGGTGAACCAAGTGCAAAGAACTTGTTGCATTCAAAGTCGAGTTTGAGTTCGTTGTGGCCCTGCACAGTATCTCTACCAGTTCTGCTGGATTTCCTGCGCGGTCGGTTCTTGGTCGCCTCTTCCTGTCGGCAGAGAATATCAAATACAATCGCACTTCCCAGTGAATGGCCGCACAAGCTGACCGATCCGTTAAAGCCGGTTCTCTTCTTAAACAAGTCGTACACCCGGTTGCATTCGTTTCGCACAATCGAAGCAATATGCTCGCGATAAGCGCTTTGGTATAGCAGTACATCCATCGCAAGGTCTATGATCAGATTGCGCACTGCCGGTACGCCTTCCACAGTTATGTCTTGTAGCGAAGGATACTCATCGTCAGATACCGCGCCGGCGTCCCCCAGATCGAATTCTTTGCGGTTGTTTTTCAGACTCTGCTTCGGGAAATCCAGCATATGCCTCCAGCAGATGGGTAGCACTTGCACCCGACAGTTCTTGGGATCACCACTAATGGCTTGCAAATCCGGCGCACTCTCATATACAGCTTTCATCGTCTTCCTCAGCGTGTTGACGTCGTGCACAAAATTGATGCTGTCAAGCCGCAGGCCAAGTCTCTGACCAATACCGTGAGTCACTAGGACGAGATGGTCTATCTGTCGGCTTTGGTCATCGCCATCTTTCTCTCTGGCATCCTCCATTTCACGCTCCTGTTCTTCATCCGCCTCTTTCTGAGCATCAACCTCGCTGTTGCTTCCTTCGCCTAGACCAGCAAGTGACGATAGTTGTCGTTGAAGAGCATTTATCCGCGGCCGCACCTCCGTTCCCTCTTGACTGTCGTCCACATTCTCCATCTCGGAGAGCTTGGACTTCGCCTTCTCTTTGGTGTCCGTGGATTTGCTCTCGGCTGGCTTATTGCTCAAGTCCGACCAGCCTCGCACGACTTTGGTCCCTCCATATGATCCAAAGCGCTCATACACTGTGTTGCTTACCCGCGACATAAAGTCGTCTTGGGCCAAATACGCAACCGTGGCATCCATGTAGGTGACAGTGGTGCTCATATGTGCGCCAAAAAGTCGGCAGACATTCGAGAGCGGGTTGTCAGTACTGTCGACCTGACCCTCGGTAGGAGTTGCTGTCCCAGGAGTTTTTTGGCCGGAAACCGGCTCTCCCGTCCTGGATTCTGGCCGATTTCGCGGCTGTGACGCTGATTTGGAAAGTGGCAACTTCGGTCGCCGCCATGGAGCCAGTTTGAGGTATGATTCTTCTAGCTGGTTGGCCAAATTCTCCTCACAAGGTCGGAGCGTTGATCCCTCGTGATAGAACCAGCTACCTCGCTTCACGTCGTAGACCGGTCCAAGCCAATACGCCGGTTCCAACTCACGCTTTTCAACATGGACATCAAACAAAAAATCCTCGTTCACCGGAACACGGGTGCTGGTCACTTTAGATTCACCTTTACTCGGAGGCTCATCCGTGTCAAGTTTCTGGTAAGCGGCTTCAATGGCTTGAGAGTCGGTCACGGAGAAAGGGACAAGCTTCTTCGGCACCGGTCGTGGCTTTGCCTTGTCCTTGTCGCCTTGAGAGTCTGCACCAAACGGTTTTCGCTTCGGTACATCGACGGCATAGAACCATTTCGCTTTGAGCGGTGGGCAGTCCTTAGGATACTTCCGGAGGCTTGGCGAAGGTCGCGCATTGATCATGTGGTCGACGCCTGAGGTTGGCTTCAAGCCATCCTCGCTAGTTGCCGACTGATCACGTTGTGGCGACCTTGGAGGTGTCGTGCTGCTTTTGGCCCATGGCGATATCGAACCAAGGAAGGAGGTCCTGCCAACCTCGGCCATGCCCCTTTGGAGGGCCCGAACGAGGACCGGGAATTTGTCCACCGTGATGGCATGCAATGACGCACAATGTTTCAGAGGCTTTCCGTATCCAAGAGACTCAAGATAGACTACAAAGCGGAACGTTGATGTGTACTGTACCTGTACCAGACCTGCCTAACTGCTATGACGTCACATTAGCCCTTTCGTTTCCCGTCGCAAACGAGACAAACTTGCCAAGAGAGTTGTCGTTTTGAACACCCCACCAAAACTCAGTGGCTGACGCGCGGTATTACCGTAACGTATGGTCACTCGCATAGCCTCTACAGCCGCCGTGTCCCATCATCAGGCACCTCAGTTCCATTCCTTGTCAGCCTAGTCAATCAATGTACCTCTCTCCTTGAAATATATTGCCCTGCGTCTCTTCTGCACCACCTACTCTCCCACTCTCCAGTTTACTCGATCTGGGCGCCGCTCCTCCGCCCGTCCCCCAACCCCACCATGGCCTCCATCCTCAAACTCCAACGAAAATACCCTCAGTTCCCGCAAAGTGAGCTCTTTCAACTGCAAGATGCTTTCCGCAAACTTGATTTGGATGACAAAGGCTATCTTGACGAAGCTACGGCGATCAAAGCCACGCAGCAGTCGGAGCGACAGTCGTACGATGTGGTCAGACAAGCACTGAAGGAAGTCGAGTTGGACAGCTCACGGAGAGTGGAGTTAGAAGACTATGTCGACCTGATCTCCAAGGTCCGAGAATCTTCGCCTGCCCAGAAGAACTTGTCAACTGGCTCTGTCAAGCCTGCAGGAAGCAATGGCGCCCCTCCTAGGTCTCATGCCCCCAAACCGAGTCTAGGCGGCGGTACAGGCGGGAAAATCCAAGTTCGTGGACACACGGGCACTCACACCATCAATGAAGATGAAAGGGTTGCTTTTACCACTCACATCAATGCCGTCCTTGCTGGCGACCCCGATATTGGACAGCTGCTTCCTTTCCCCACGGACTCGTTTGAGATGTTTGATCACTGCAAAGACGGCCTCGTGCTGGCCAAGCTCATCAACGACAGCGTGCCAGACACTATTGATGAGCGTGTGATGAACAAGCCCGGCAAGAAGATCAAGTCACTCAATGCTTTCCACATGACTGAGAACAACAATATCGTCATTGAGTCCGCCAAGGGTATCGGCTGCTCTGTTGTCAACATCGGCGCTGGTGATATCATTGAAGTTCGAGAGCATCTGATTCTGGGCCTGATTTGGCAAATCATTCGAAGAGGCCTTCTTGGCAAGATTGACATCAAACTTCACCCTGAATTATACGTTCTATTAGAAGATGGAGAGACCCTCGAGCAGTTCCTGAGACTTCCGCCGGAACAGATTTTGCTCAGGTGGATGAATTATCATTTGAAGAACGCTGGATGGCATCGCACCGTCACTAACTTCTCCGGCGACGTCAAGGATGGCGAGAACTACAGTAAGTGTCCCCGGGTCTAACTAGAACTATCCTGCAAAAGGAGTCTCCTTCTCCCCACACCAGCCAAACATGCTAATATTTTGTGTTATCAGCCGTACTCCTCAACCAGTTAAGTCCGGCTCTGTGCTCTCGGGCTCCTTTGCAAACGTCCGATCTTCTACAGCGCGCGGAGCAGGTTCTTCAAAATGCCGAGAAATTGGATTGCCGCAAGTTCCTGACGCCGACTGCTCTTGTCGCTGGCAACCCGAAATTGAATCTGGCGTTTGTTGCCAACCTGTTCAATACCCATCCAGGCTTGGAGCTGAAAGAGGGCGAAAAGCCTGAAATCGAAGACTTTGACGCAGAAGGAGAGCGAGAAGCACGCGTCTTTACGCTTTTCATCAATTCACTGGATGTTCAACCCGTCATCCAGTCCTTCTTCAGCGATCTTCGCGATGGCTACATCCTCCTCCAAGCATACCAGAAGGTCATCCCGGGCAGCGTCAACCTCAAACACGTAAACAAGCCTCCCGCTCACGGTGGAGAGATGTCTCGATTTAAGGCCGTCGAGAACACAAATTACGCAGTCGAGCTGGGCAAGCAGAATCACTTCAGCCTTGTCGGTATTCAAGGAGCTGACATTACCGACGGACAACGCACTCTGACTCTTGGCCTCGTGTGGCAACTCATGAGACGCGATATTCTCAACACCCTCGCCTCTGTGTCCCAGCGGCTGGGCAAGCGTGAGCTTAACGATGCTGACATGATCAAATGGGCCAACGAAATGGCACAGAAAGGTGGAAAATCTTCGCGCATCCGCTCATTTAAGGACCCTGCCATTACTTCCGGTGTGTTTTTGTTAGATGTCATCAACGGGATCAAACCCGGTTACGTTGACTACGACCTTGTTAGCAATGACCCCTACGCCAACGCTAAATTGAGCATATCAATAGCGCGCAAATGCTCATGTACAATTTTCTTGGTCGGCGAAGACATAGTTGAGGGAAGATCTCGTCTCATCATGACCTTCGTGGGTGCCTTGATGGCCATGGCTGAGGGTGGTCGTTAGCCAGCACAGAGATATAGTAACGTATCCAAATACCGTTCAGTTCAAAAGATCTGCGTTAGGTCTTGGCACGCCTTAAGCCTTCCTCAGCTTATTAATAATATTGATCAAGGCTGCGGACATAAGCCACCCTCGGTCTCCGTACCAGATTGAGACATCAACAACCCCCCCACCAATACAAGTCACACATTTAAAGAGCTGGAAGATATCCTATTGAGTATCTCGCCCTCGTATCTTGCCCCTCCTGTATCGAGGGAAGCGCCTCAGATCAATTAACATCACACATTCATTCACCCAGCATTGACTATCACCAAAATGGCATCCAACCCCCCCGGAAGATGCTGCTATGTAGGTACTCATTCTCATCCCGCTTTTTGATTCTGACAGTTCTCAGCATGGCGTCAAGCATGAGGGAGAGGCCACTGGCAAATTCTCCCAACTTGGAGATTTTGAGATCTACACCAAGGAGAGTGCGAATGGCAATAATGATTATGGCATCCTCCTCATCACCGATGTCATTGGCCACAGGTTCATCAATGCACAGCTCATCGCTGACCAGCTGGCCGCGAACAACTACTTTGTCATCGTTCCTGATCTTTTTGACGGGGGTATGTTGTGCATTCAATAACCAGTTCCCGGACACTGCCCCCCCCCCGCAACATGACGGCCGTGCCCTGACAATGCATAAACAGATCCAATTCAACTGAACCGGCCTTCTGACTTTGACATTCAGAAGGTGCGTAACGCTTTGCGGCCCTAACGTGTCAAACTGGCTGCCCAAGTGAGCAATTCTTTCATGAACCACCCTCTGATTGCTACGACAGTGGCTCGATGGTAACTACCACAAGAACGGAACACCTCATCGGCCTCCCCAAGTTGATCCCATCATCGAAGCCTCCATCAAAGAGTTGCGCACCAAGTATGGTGTCAAGAAAATCGGCGCTGTCGGTTACTGCTTCGGCGCCAAGTACGCCGTTCGCTTTCTCAAAGGTCACGACCAGATCGATGCAGCTTTCGTAGCCCACCCAAGCTTCGTTGCCGATGAGGAAATCAAAGCTATCACAGGCCCACTATCGATCGCTGCCGCTGAGACAGACACTATCTTCCCGAATGACTTGCGACATCATACTGAGGACCTCCTCCGCGAGCTGAAAGTGCCATACGAGATCACTGTGTATGCCGGCGTTCAGCACGGATTTGCTGTGCGTGGAGACTTGACCGATCCAAGGGCAAAGTATGCCAATGAGGCTGCCTTTTTGCAATCACGTACGTTTTCTAATATCCGGCCCCAAGACTATTGAACGTACAGTATTGACCATCTGTGAAGTCCAATGGTTTGACTACCACTTAAAGGGTGCTAAGCTGTTGTGAGTCTTTCCACATCCTTGTCCTTTGGCCTTTCCTCACATCTTCAACAGTGACTAGACACAGTTAGGGGAAAGCTCTCAGATAGCAGTACATGTTTGGCTGCACATATATGTACCACACTAACAGTGCAAAGCTCTCACCAGGTGGGAGCCAAGCTCTGAGTACCTTCAATAATTTGTATGATGTTACGCAACCCGTGTCAGTCATGTATCATAAACGATTATGCTGTAAATTTCACGGCATACATAGATGAGCAGACAGATGAGATATTCATCATATGGAATGACATCCTGCCCTCATTAGCCAAGCAATCCGCCAAGTTCATTAATATAGTGAATGTCTTGGAAGTTGCTTATGATTATTGCCTCAAGTTAGTGCTGACATTTAGGCTCCAATCTCCTTGAGGCAACTCGATACGAGCGCACTAGCTAAGACCGTCTGATAAGTCGATCTTAAGTTTATCAATTGTACCAGAAAATACTGGCATAGCCACATGGTTCCAAGCACTGAACATGACAGGAAACATACAGATACACACTCGCTCAATAGGTCCCCCCTCTTCTGATACCATAAATTTGCTCATGATCTTAAACTTGGGGATAGTAGCGCTGTAATAAGAAGCTTCCAGCGCTTAGATCCTTCTGCTGCTAGATCTCAGCGCTTAGAACGGTAGCCCACCGTTGCTATTGGCCGGCCAGACCTGTCGGACTATGAGCAACTACTATATCACTGTCTAGGAGGAGCAAAATGCAGTCCACCACCCTTACGTCTGCAAGATTTGTTTCTGCTTACGAAGATGTCTAAGTCTATTTTGGTTAAACAAACTTCGATTAAACAAATTTCAATTAAGTGATGATGTCAATAAAATTTTTAAACTGTTTCCATTTTGGAAAGGCGCAAATTTGTAATACACTTTCACGTGCCTCTTGTACAGGTTTTTGCGGTACTACTCTATTTTAGAAGTTGCATCCTGATGAAAAAGAACGCTTCTAGAATCAGCCCAGGAGTATTGATGTCAACGATCGTCAGGGGAGTGAGCCATTGCGAAGCATGGCGGAGACACAAGTCTCGTGGATAGACTAGCCACTCTGAGTAATTAATGATTTTATACATGCAGCTTGAAATTCTGTGGACTCTGTTCAGTCTTGTGTCCAGAAAATTCTTTCATTGCCACAAGTGCCACTTACTTTATTTTAATCAGTGGCGACTGATGGAGACTAGTTGAAATGCTTGTAAACTGAGCAAGCAAGCACAAGAAAGAGGTCACAAAAGGCAGGCGATATACTATTAAAAACTAGGGTTTTGTTGTGCGGCCTGCTCTCCGATCTAGGGTGGAGTGAAAATGATGTAGTCACGCCACTCGCGTGACTAGATAGCCACGCTCTCCCTGTGTGCGAAAAAACTGGGAACCCCAAAGGCTGTGACTTATTACATGTGTAATCATAATCCGGAGAGGGATACGCACTTCACTAAGACAAGGAGTTAGTTTCGGGGACACAGATGTTAATCTAGAGTGTCATTGTCAGACCGGAGCTAGCGCACCACTCCGCTGTTTTTAATTGTGATAGGCTGGGTGCATGTTGTGGTTGCATTCAGAGTTGAAATTGACAGTTAGTCTAACGTGATACTGTAACCTGATTGATGCTGGAACAGTTACAACTAAACAATGAGACGAGCCTCGTGCGCTCTGACGTACTGCACTTGCCATAGTAACGCTTTATAGCGGCTCCCGTCGGGGCACTTTGAAGAGCTCTTTCACGAGTCATAGCAAGGCGCGTCAACTTAAGAGGGCGAGCATTTGCCTCTGATTCGCCACTCGAAGGTAACATCTGGTCAGTGGCCATATGTCTTCAAACCGCATTGCTGATGTCGTGCGTGGCGTGCCCATGTTCCAGACAAAGACACTTGTGTGCAAATTGCTCCTCTTTTTCTTGCCAGTGGACGATGCAACCTGGTCAGCTTGCCCCCCTAGGCTGCCCATTCGTCGCACCGCGAACGTACACTACTTTTGCGGAGACCCCGATTTGTGTTTGAATAGTAGAGTAGCATCATTGGCTCCTGACATCTAGCTGAAGAAATAGGTATGAGACATCTAACGATGCACACTGCCCTCCACCAGCTGCTACGTCCCAAGCTGGTCCGCTTCGGTGGTCCACGTGACGATGAAAAAAGGACGGGGGGCGGGGGAAGGGGCCCTGGGCTCCCCATGACACCTTCGCAGCGTTGCAGCGGCAGATGAGCCGGCCATTACTACATTGGCGAGGGTAGGGGTAGGAATGCACATGGGATGGATATCTGGGGTTATGCGCTTTACCTAATTATAACAGGAGCACCGCGCCTAAGACGCCTTGAATGGATCTTCACCCAGCCATCTCCGCCAGCAGCTTCAAGTTAGTGGTAATATTGTCCCGCTCACCACCTAGCGTGATCCTTTCCAGATCAGAACAGGAATTGATCTCTGGATAAATCCGCCCAGTAGCGCCAAGGCGCCTAGAAAGCTCCAAGTGGTGCAGGGACCAGCAACTTCAGCGCGCTTTCGGGAGAAGCTTCGACCCACCTGACCCGTGTGTCCGTTGGTCGGCGCCGCCGTCCTCGGTTCTGTCATAAATTTCGTTCGCATCCTGTCGTTCCACCATCCACTTTATCTCCTCCTAAAGGCTGTCTTTCATCTTCCTCCCTCTGCTCGAGCATCCGTCCACCATGTCTGTCGAGGAAAAGGTACAGCATCATCCCCGCATCTCCTCTGAGGAAAAAGCAATCAGGAACCCTATTCGCGAGTCTCGCTCTGGCTCGGTGCAACTCCGCACCACTGACGATGTCAACCGTGTTGAGGCGCCCGTGACGTGGAAGGCCTACCTCATCTGCGCCTTCGCATCGTTTGGCGGTATCTTCTTCGGTTATGACTCTGGTTACATCAACGGTGTTTTGGGATCTCCCATCTTCATTCACCACGTGGAAGGCCTTGCAGCAAAGGAAGTCTCCTCATCTCACCAGTCTCTGATCGTTTCCATCCTATCCTGTGGTACCTTCTTCGGTGCTCTTGTTGGCGGCGATCTTGCAGACACTATAGGGCGCAAATGGACTGTCATCTTCGGCTGCATCATCTATATCGGTGGCGTGATTATCCAGATGGCCACCGGCGCTGGCGGCAGTGCTCTTGGCATTATTGTCGCTGGCCGTCTTATCGCTGGTTTTGGTGTCGGGTTCGAATCTGCGATTGTCATCCTATACATGAGCGAAATTGTAAGTGTCATCTAAGACTCCTCGGGTACCTCTGCTTACAGTGGCAGTGCCCCCGCAAGGTCCGTGGTGCCCTTGTTGCTGGATACCAATTCTGCATCACCATTGGTCTCTTGTTGGCTTCGGTTGTTGTGTATGCCACCAAGAATCGTAGCGATACCGGCAACTATCGCATTCCCATAGGCATCCAATTCGCCTGGGGTATCATCCTTGGTACCGGCCTTCTCTTCTTGCCTGATTCCCCGAGATACTACGTCAAGAAGGGTAACCTCCAGGCAGCTGCCCAGTCCTTAGTCCGTCTCCGAGGCCAGCCCGCGGATTCGGACTTCATCAAGGTTGAGCTTGCCGAGATTGTTGCCAACGAGGAGTATGAGCGCTCTGTGATACCAACCGCTAGCTGGCTTGACGGCTGGATGAACTGCTTTAAAGGTGGCCTTTGGGAGTCCAAATCCAACCTGCGCCGCACCATCCTAGGTACTTCACTCCAGATGATGCAGCAGTGGACTGGTGTCAACTTCATCTTCTACTACTCGACTCCTTTCCTCCAGTCGACCGGCGCGATCAAAAACACCTTCTTGATCTCCCTTATCTTCACTTTGGTCAACGTCTGCTCCACTCCCATCTCCTTCTACACCGTCGAGAAATTCGGTCGCCGACCTCTTCTTATCTATGGCGCCCTTGGAATGTTGATTTGTCAATTCATCGTCGCAATCGTTGGGGTTACCGTAGGTTTCAACCATACTCACGCTTCTCCATCCGACCCATCAACGAGTTTCGCCAACAACATACCTGCGGTCAATGCTCAAATTGCTTTTATCGCCATCTTCATCTTCTTCTTCGCCTCCACTTGGGGCCCCGGTGCGTGGATTGTGATAGGAGAGATCTTCCCTCTTCCTATTCGATCTCGTGGAGTTGGATTGTCAACTGCCTCCAACTGGCTCTGGAATACCATCATTGCTGTCATCACCCCTTACATGGTGGGTGAAAATTATGGTGACCTGAAATCATCTGTCTTCTTCGTCTGGGGCGGACTCTGCACCTGCGCTTTCGTTTATGCTTACTTCCTTATTCCTGAGACTAAGGGTGAGTTTCACCTCCAAAGTGTGCTTCACAGATGCTAACCTGTCCCAGGTCTTAGTCTTGAGCAAGTTGACAAGATGTTCGAAGAGTCCACTCCCCGCACCTCGTCCAAGTGGAGGCCACACGAGACTTTCTCTTCGACGATGGCAGACGGTACTGGATACGTCCAGAAGGTGGCTGTTTAAGACGCTGAGCGCAGAGGCAGCGCCTACTTGCTCTTGTAAGACTGATGATACCCACCTATATCTTTAATTAAAAGGGGTTGCATGAATATTGGTATCTGCTATCAATCAGTAAGTTATCAATAGTTATAAGCAATATACCCCACAATGACATGGAAACGACCTCATCAGCAATGGGTGATTGTGGTTAGTCTTTTCTCTCATTTTTTTTCCGCAGGAGGAAACGTTTTCTCTCTCTTATATCTCGCCAGAGCCGTTCCGCGTGAGGCTGCGACACGTCAGATCGACTTTTAAGTTTGCTAACGGGCCAGTTCTGCGCCCATCTAGGGCGATTAATATCTGACCCAGCTAGGGGGATACCGCTAGTCCAAGTTAGGTCAACTAGTTGAAAACAGGTACATGGATTTGTTTCTGGCTCTAAACGTTTTCTCAACGTCTCGTCGGCTAAATTATCCCTCTATGCAATAATGGAGAAGTACGCTGGTGATCTCAATTAGAGGAGCAAGGCGTGGAATAGGCGGTGTTTGGGAATGATGCGAAGTGCTTGAGACAAAGAATAGTATGGTTTGGCACCAGGTATTGTTCGCCGGGTTTGAATGAAATATTGTGCAGGTGACAGGCAATGAGGATGCCGGTGATATGCAACGATTCCTGCAAGCTGGCCGACTAGAAGGAATAATAGCACTTGGCTTCGACTTGTCTATTTCCCCTGGTGGTGCTTGCTGAGCGACCTTTGCCTGGTTCCTTTGTTGATGTATCTGATTGCTGATCTCAATTCTGCTTCTCCTGTTTCTCCTGGATTAAAGATCGAAAGGAGAGAGGGGGAGGGGATAAATACAGTGCCAACCCGAAAGTCTCCGTACACTTGGCGCGTTTTTCCAATTTCGCGTCACGCGTCCAAAACCTACCCACTTGTTTACCAGCCAAATGTCCACGCCACACCGCCCTCTGGGCGAAATTGATGGCAATAGACGTATTGGAAATGAATTATCACCTGATTTAAGGTCTCAAATTCAAGGTGCACGCACAGTTGGCGCGTCCTGGGGCGAAATTAGCAAGACGTTTGGTGTTTCCCGAAGTACTGCGCAGTATACGATTCAAACAGCCTCTGAACGGATTGCAAATACCAGTAAACCACGCTCTGGCGGCCTAGAAATCACTACAGTCCGTGATCAGTGAATACTTACGCGTCTTACAAGACAAAATCCCAAATGGACTTATACCTAATTATAAAAGAGATTTTACTCTAAAATCTCTAAGAAGACTATTAAACGAATTCTTGAGAAAGAGGGAATTAAGAAGTGGATTGCACAGAAAAGACCTCTTTTACAAGATCAGCACATAGTCAAGAGACTAGCATTTGCAGATAAGCATAAAGATTTAGATGAAGAGGACTGGGAACAGTTCATTTTTAGTGATGAATATTCAGTGGAACGGGGCGCTGGAGGAGGACAAATTTGGTGCTTTCGTACACCACCCCAGAAGTGGGATAAGGAGATGATTAACCCGCAGGCCAAAGGGCGAGATATTTCAATTATGGTCTGGGCTGTAATTTGGATTGGTGGCAGAACAGAATTGGTCATAATGGAACGAGATTCAGAGGCCCCTCGGAATGGGTATACTGCTCGCTCCTATATCAAAGTACTGGACGCCCAGCTTGCCGAGAATTAGTTCCAAGAGATACAATACGTGCAGGATAACTGTCCTATTCACACAGTAAAAATTGTTCAAGAATAGCTAGATGACCATCACGTTACGCAGATTGAATGGCCGCCATACTCGCCGGATTTGAATACGATCGAGAACGTCTGGGCAATTCTGAAAAAAGAGCTCATCAGGCGCTATCCTCACCTCCAAGAGCTCGGCAGATCAGAAGCAGCGATTGCAGAGTTCAAACAAGCTCTGATTGAGACGTGGAATAGTCTTGACCAAAAGATAATCGATCAGACAATACGGTCAATGACGACGAGGGTAAATGCTGTGCGTTTGGCGGAGGGTTGGTATACTCGCTTTTGAAGGCCATTTTAAGGGATAAAATTGGTCTTATTTAATAGCTTAATTAATTAGCTATCAAATGAGACCAATTACAAAGTGATCCGATGTCTGTAGCAGCTGCAGTAGTAATTTGTATGAGGGGTGTCACAATGGGTGGGGTCGGAATTTTGGTAGCTGTACGGAATCTTCTGGGTGGGGACTGTACATAATGTCACGTGGAGCGGGGGTCACGGGATGGGAGCCTATAGCGAGAAATGTCAGCTTTTGAGCCTCAAGACCGGGTACGAAAGGTTCTCGTCGACGGAGACGTGTGGAAAATGACAATTGTATTGATCTGCTGTAGCACCTACGTGAAAATCTCGGTACGATTAGCATAGTCCTGATCATGCTAGTCCCAATGCTTGGGTTTCTGCGGTGACCTCGGCAACTCTTGCCCGACTCATTGTTACTCAGGGACTCACCAGATAATTACCATAATTACTTGTAGTTCCTAACCAGACCACGTCTATCGACTGCTATCTCGAGTTCACTGTCATCTGTCGCTCTCTCCCCCTTATCCGTCTCCTTCTCGATGTCTCGTCCCTGCACCTACTTTCCGACCTGGTGCCTCAGCACCTCATAGGGTGTCTGACCGAGAAGATATCCATGTATAAGAAGCTGTGCTAGCTCGCGAGCTTAGCGAGTGCCGAAGCTGATGTGAAACCCTCAAAGCAAGTGGTAAGACTACACAATGCATAGGCCCAGACAGAGCAGACTGTCATATTCGTCATTTTCAAGAACTATATTACTAGGGTATACTCTTAAGACATGTAATATGTATCCGCCTCCAAGTCGACCTGTGGAGCTAAGCTTGGCACCAGGTGACCGCTGTAGCATAACTTAATCTTTCGGAGACCTGAAAATTGCATTATCGGATAAAATTGGCCAGAGAATCCTAATTACTTTTCACTGGGTATAAATAAGCATATATATCACCATACCCAGTTTGACCCTCACAATCGGCCATAGGATATGGAGAACAGCGTTCCCCGTTCGCTCAACGAACTTAAGCCATATGCCGGTAGGTAGTAGTTGGGTGGGTGACCACCAGCGAATCCCTGCTGCTGATTGTTTTTTTGGTGTTTGGGTTAATCTTTCTAGTCTATTCCTAGACAACAGAAGGAGTACCATAGTTTAGTTTTGAGCGGGTTAAGTTACACGAAGCGTAGAGTCTTTGGGCTACTGAGAGTCCTCCGGTGCCACAGGACGAGATTGGGAAGAGGGCATGCGTGGGCTTAATTAATAATTTTTTGTGTCGAAATACCTGTCCGAGCCGGAAAATCCTGGCAGACTGTATATACCATTTTCTTCAGATGATACCATCAGTCCGATAGTTCTAATTCTAGTTCTTGAGACTTTTACCATCCTTTTCATCCTCCGCTGGCTTTCCAACATAGGTGTAAGTTTTTAGCATCAAAATTCAAGAATTTTGGGTTTGGTCGCGAGCCAATTCGGTCCTCGATAGCTGACCTACACTTAACGAACAGGTGCTCCTTCAATGCTGTCTGTATAATGCCGATGCCGATGCCGATGCCGAAAGGCCAATCCTTCTCACCAACGTCTACCGAACACATGAGCACGTGATTGAGTGCACGTGACTCTGGGGGTGCCAAGACCGCCAAGACTCCTCTATATAAGCAATTTCTGTCGCTCTATCAATCGTTCATTTCTTTATATCACTCTCGATATGCCTAAATCGACGATCAGATTGACGACCAAATCGACCCCGGGCGCCGCCGCCAACCGTCGCTCGTCGCCGCCACTATCCGATTCCGTTTCTGTCTCGAACATTCGATCATTACTGACCAATCATATCACTTCTTGGCGTCCCGGCCCCACAAATTCCCATTCCGAATTTCGATCAACAGGTACTACCGAGCTCGTTCAGTCAATCAACGGGCAGCAACAGACAAATATCTGTCATAATTGACAATATGAGTCACCTAAGTCTGTCAAGATTCAAGGTAATGTATCCGAGAGCGGAGTTTTCACTCATTGATATAGTGTATTAAGACCGCTCGAGGTCACTCCCAGATAAAGGAATCAGAGAGAGCAATTTGACCCTTTGCAAGTCTCTTCTTCACTTCTCACGTGTCCAACGCCACATCCAACAGGTGTACTTCTTGTTACGAAAAGATCGATACCATTGTTACAGTCATTTGATTGGAGGCTGCGCAGCCCAGGCGATTCGCCTACGCTAATCCACAACATTGAAACTGTCTCAAGATCAATCAGCTCTGTCCGTAGGTATGGTGGTAACGCTGGTAAGCAGTAAGCCTTGACCTCAAGGGGGTGTTTAATTATATCAAGGCTTTCCCCGGAGTGTACTCGCTAATTGCCAGTGATTGGTTACATTGATGCTGCCTGCGGCCTGAGTGCATGGAAGATGTCACGTGCCAAGATTCTCCCCATCACATTTATCGATCTCTATCTCGAGTCCATTATTCCTCCATCTTCCTCGCGTTTCCTCCCTCATTCTCATTCCTATCTCTCTCTCTGATTGTCGATCTCCCGCTGTCGATATCGTCCCTCCGGCTTCCTCAGGCACCGTACGGCCTGATATAAGCCCAAACTTGGGATTCCGTCACTTCATCTCTGCGTCATTGCTCTCTTCACCTCGTCCACCATACCCTCGTTCAAACATCCGGCAGGGATCCAGACAACCCTTCAGAATGGAAACAGGCAGTCAGATCTCTCCACCGAGCCAGGAAGCCATTAAGTCAGCAGAGAAGCTCTACGATGCTATTCAAATGGCATTCCCTGAGGCTGTAAGTGATTTCGAGTCGAAGTGGACAGCCGAGGATGCCGTATGCCACTCACAAACAACCTCTGCGAGGTACGGTTACGTTGTACTCCTCCAATCTGTGCGCTATCTCTCATCACTTAGCAGTCTCAATACATATGGCCAGACAGATGAGTTCGAGGCCTTGAAGAAGCTTGGTCCCAAGATTATCCCATTTGTGGTCTTCAAGCTCGCAAGAGACACCGACCAGAACTCCTATGGTGTCTTTTTATGTAATCCTTCACTCTCACCCTTGTGTACCATGCACCTAATCCCGCCAGACAACGCCCTAGAGAAGGACCCTAACTACTGTGGAACCCTTGACGAGGCCGCTGTCTCTAAAGAGGGTCTATGGCGCTGTAGCAGCGAGATTGTTGAGCTCAACTGCCAGCGCAACAAGATTGTTGAAGAACATGTTAGGTCCTGGAAAGACTACTGTGAGATGAATCAGACCTCCAGTGACAGTGCTGTGTACACAGGCTGCGAGCCATATTGGGATCTACTTGAAATGGGACCAAGTATTATTGCTCATCTCATGGTTGAATATTATCATAGTGGAGGTTTCTGGTTCCAGCTTCTGCATGAGATCATTCATGGCCGCAAGATGGGTGCATACATGTACCAGATGTATGCCTTGTTCGAGGCATGGTGTCAGTGGTTTAACAAGGGCGAGCATGACCAGGCGCCTCTGTATATCCCCACCCCAATGGATCGTTACATACTCCATGGTGAGGTTAGAGATTATGTACCTACGTTCCTTAGGTAGCAAGGCTCTCCTCTTCTGAAGCCAAATGAAGCCATAAAATATTTCCCCTACCGGCTACCAGCTAACCTACACAGGTACCAGTACGATCTAATTATTTAGCCTGCAACCTGTTTTGGGCAAGGAAACGGTCGAGGAAGTAGCAGTGCTTGATCCTATTCCATGCGTTTTGTCTTTCGGATTGTAGCCAGCTCTCCGCCTTGCTCATCTCAAATGTCTACTGACAGCATATCCTCAAACATGCACCCACCCACAACACACCCAAACCCTCCGCCCTCCACCAGGGCCTCTATCATCACAAGTCGCGGCTCCAACTAGGGAATCTGGTGCAACCACGTATAGCTTGATGCACCACAGCTCCGAGAGGCACCTTAGCCGTTTGATAGTCTCCCAGTCGCCTCTCCGAATCTGATCGTTGCCTTCACGACTGTCATGTTGGCCCTCCAGCGGTCTCGTGGGGCATCCAGACGTCCATTCAGCTCCCCACCCCCAATATCGTTCCATCTCCATGTTTGTGACTGTAAGTAACACTCGACGAGAAACGGGTGGTAACGTCGCGATGGCTTGACAGGTATCACATAATACCGACTCTGCTGGTGATTCTGTGGAGGTAGTGTTGCAGCCCACACCGATCCGTCCGTAGCTGAGCTAAGGTCTTTTGTCTCCTATCGCTCTAGTCTGTCGCACAACCGTCGTGTATGCTTCTGGTAGGCTCGATCGAGGTTATTGGTGTGGCAGCCATCCTGGGTTTCCACAAACCGCTTTCATGCATCTGCTGTTGCATGCGCTGCTCTCCTCAATGCAGTTGATGCATCTTGATCATGTTAGTATTATTGCTTTTAAAAGTTGATGGCCATGCTCATTGCCTGGGACGCCTACATGCCCTGGTACTCACTATAGCACTACGGTTCTTTCCTCCCGGGTTGTAATCTGCCTAGTCGGTCGCTAATACTCCTAGCAATCTCTGTCCGCTTTATTGTCGTGGGTCGCTAGCGTTTGAGTGCGTACACACTGTTGCTCTGGAAGGTTACTACAACCCTCGGGATGTTGTCGTGACCTGGCTAGTCCGTATCCATCATGTGGCATGCTTCGTTGAAGCTCATCAACTCGGCATGGTGCACTCCTGGAGTCATGGAGACTCCCACGACCCTACTGGTTGTTCGTGGTGATACTGGCCATTAATACGCTTCCCCAATGGCCAGCTTATTCTGTCGCCACCATATGTCAGTAAAAATGCTCTTTCCGAGCTCCCGCCCTATTGCCCACCCCAATTGCTTACTCTCACTATTCGACCTGAACCTGTGGTCCATGTTGCCATGGTGTCAGGCAGGATGGGTGAGCTTCCTCTAGTCGCTGCTGATCCACGTCCTTAAAGGTCTTCGCCATCCGTTCCACCACCCCTCGGTGGCTTGTTGGCTTCCCTGAGTCCGTTTCGAATTTTCAAGGATGTGTTGCAGGGAGTGTATGGGATCAATTCAAAGCGCTGATGCTGCGTCGTCCACCGTTGCACATCCAGATGTCCATCACATTCGAAGGTCCCTAGTGGACTGCGTCGACACTCGTATGGTTGAAAAAAAGTTCTCCGCCGAAGTTCATCATTCTCTGGGTCAGAAACACCTCTGCCTCCTGATGATCAGCGAGAAAAACTACCACTGATCGGTAGCCTTGTCCGAGGGCTTACTGAACCGGCGCGATCGTTGATCTTAACCCCATACTCCTGTGCGATTGCTTCCATCACCTCCTTGGTGATGGAACACCTAGAGTTGGCGCTGAGAGTAGCCAATTACTCCATCCGCCTTGATGGGATACCATTGTCCCCCATAATGCTGGACTCCTAGAGCCATTAGTTGTGCTGTCATGCTTGTTGTGCTGCTTGCCTCTGGGGCGAAATTGATCCGAACCTGATCTTCTCCGCCAACGCGACTCTGTAATTACTTACAGCTCACCTCCGTTATCCCCTCGGGCTTGCTCTAACACTTCATGGATCCCTTCTTTGAGTTGGGTGAAGTCTCTGACGCGGTCGCTGGCTCGGGCCAGGTCCAGGATGATGGTCAATCCTGACGCTATTGACGACTGGGATACTGAGCTGTGGGGGTTCACAGGCCAGCTGGGAAAGGAGAGATGATCCTGCTGGCGTTGGGGAGGATGTCGCCGGCGACGATGCTCTTGCCGCCACTTGGGCCCAGCTTTATGCCATCTTCACTTACTCATTAGCACCCTTCTTCATCAAGTCCAATAAGGTCTGGTTCTAGGTCTCGAGCTTTGCAATTCTTATTTCATTGTGCTGTTGTCCCTGAACAACCTCTAATTCTAGCTTCAGACTGTTGCGCCATTCGGGGAGTGCCCGATTCTGTTTCGCTATCTCCGGCTGCTCCTTATGTCCTCAACTCTGAGTTCCAACCACAATAGGTTTACGCACGCTCGATCCAGATCCACATGGGAAGGGAATTACGGTACATCACGTAAGTTACGTCATTTTACTATGGCGGTTCGCCATGCCCGGATTTAGACGCCGACCGACCTGGCCAATCGTTGCCCAACGAGGTCAAACTGCAGTTATCGATTTTATGGGTTGTGTCATGAGCTTGTCATCGGTTTTCATGGTGTCATTTCCAATTGGCTCCGGATTAAGCCTTCGAGTCGGACACTGTAAGACATGAGCCTGACTACGCTTGGAATTTATGGTAACTAACTCCAAGATTAGGGGTTTGCTTGCAAGGGGACGTTTCAAATGAGAATCGTTGCGTCCCAACTGCTGGTAAATCACACGAGACTGTTGCTACTCTACTTGGACTCAACAACGATCAGAACTCCTTGACAGCTGTACACTTCGTCCTGACCTTCCAGAAGAGAGTTGTCGTACCGTATGTTATCCCTGTCGCCAGCTGTCTCCTCCTCATTGGAGGAGCCTCCATTGCATTCTGGGAACTCAAACGTCGTCAAAATAACCCCTGGAGACTCGTGGGCTTGGTTCTTCTCCCTGTTTCTTCTGCTCTTGCCGTGGCAGCAGCACTTTCAACAAGCGAGGCGATTGGTGCGCTAGTTTTAGGGTCTGCAGTGACTGGGGGTCCTCATATTGTACAAGGGTCTATGTTGCAAGGGATTGAATGAGTGCTGTTACTATTCATGGTATCATTTCGGCTTTGTTCATTGGTCTCGCACTGAACAAGTCCACAGAAAGCGGCAAATTTGGTTACTTTCCACCTGCCGGGGAATTTGGAGTGCCAGAATTTGGAGATCCAAATGTGCCAATTCCGCCATGAAAAGGCTGAAGCGGCCTCATCGTCATGACAGAATTGGCTATGAAGAGATGATAAATAAAAGAAAAGGGAAGGTGCAATAGGTGCCTTAAGGGGTGTTTCCTGCAAAGGTCTTGAACCCTTCCAGGCAATCTATATAGTACACAGTTTCGTATTCCTGCTCCACGTCACAAGTACTCAAAGGATTGTTCCACAGCCCACCACGCCAAACCAAGTACAGAATAACACTGCCCCAGCTCAGAATTACCTAATCAGGGGCTCGGAATGAACAGGTGAGTGCTCAGGTCTAGTAGACTCTAGAGAGGTCAAGATTTCTTTGGAGAATTGTCTGCATAGATAGCAATCTAACATAGCTAGCGGTGCAGCGGGGCGGGCGCAGGGTTGTTGAGGTATTCTTCGCTGGAAGAGCTCCGGATCTGGGACATATCGCGCACTTTTACCCTGCAAGGCGACGTGATTTCGGAGTCTTGCAAGCGGGCCGAGCAGGAGGTAGAGAGACAGACAGGAGTCAACTAGCACAACCATTAAGCAGTTGGAGGCGACGCCGCTGCTTTTTAACCTGTCCACCAGAACTGGCATAGCGCCTCTAGGAGTGCTCACCCTCCAGCGGCCCCTACGGCAGCCTAGACCGGCTGACCAGTCAGAATCAAGGCCAAGGCGCCGGTGTCTCAGCATCACCGGGTCGAGGGTGAGCATAGAGCGGCCTCACCCTCTTCCCAAAGGGGCGAGAGCCGGATTTAGATTTTACTGACCTTGGCATCAATCTTTTGAAAGTTCCCGTGCGTCTCGCTTGGCATTCGTATCTCCACCTATTATTTTTGCGGGAACGGCAGCGAAGAAAGAAGAGGGAAACGCGTCGACCTCCTTCACCCTTTTACTTTGCGCCTGCTTAATGAGCATCTCACGCGGCGACTTGTCAAGATGCAAGGTTTCAACATGGGACGTTACGTCCCGCCTGACCTCGAAGGCAGGGTATCATTCAACCAGGCGTCGGGCAAGGGCCACGCTTTGGGCAAACGAGCGAGCAAACTCAAGTCCGACGGGATTCTGACGGTTCGCTTCGAGTGCCCGTTTGCCATCTGGTGTACCAACTGTGACCCGGAGCAGATCATAGGCCAGGGTGTGCGGTTCAATGCAGAGAAGAGGAAGGAGGGCAACTACTACACGACTCCCATCTGGAGTTTCAGATTTAAGCACTCGCTATGTGGCAAATTGATTGAGGTGAGGACGGATCCGAAGAATGCGGAGTATGTGGTCATGGAAGGCGGCAGGCGGAGGGATACGGGCGTGGACAAAGTGTTGGAGAGGGAGGAGAGGATTGGTGGCAGTACGCTGACGGAGGAGGAGAAAGAGAGACTAGAGAAGGAAGGCGGGTTCGGTGCGCTAGAGAAGACGGTAGAAGATAAGCGGGCGTTTCTGACGCGGCGACAGCGGATTGATGAGCTTGTAAAGGCGAGCGACAGGGATTGGAGTGACCCTTTTGAGATGAGCAGGAAGCTGAGGAGGGAGTTTCGCGTAGGCAGAAGGAAGAGGCAGGCGGACGAGAAGACTGGGAACGCGCTCAAGGACAAGTTTGGAATCGGGATTGAGATGCTTGAGGAAAAGGAGGAAGATCGACTCAGGGCTAGACTGGTTGACTTTGGCTCTGCTGACGATGTCTCTACTTCGTCCCGGCCGTTGTTCCCCGCAATGGGCGACGACACCCGAGACACGACACTCCAAGTCGATCGAGGGAAGCGAGGCAAAGATGCTAAGCATGGGCATGCCAGTGCTACAGCCAAGGCGAGGACTCTGCATAATCAACTTAGGACCAACACTCGCGCAGTGGCTGATCCTTTCTTGAAGCAAATCTCGGAGGAAAGCAAGGCCTGGAGGCCGTCGATCAAACGAAAACGCTCGGGCGAGAGTAGGGACGTGAAGCCTGGGATCGAGCTGTTGAATGACGCCAAGTCGGCCTTAGTGAGTTACGAGTCTGATTCTACATGATACCCAATGGGCAATGAGATGCTCTAATACTAGAAGGACAGATAGCAAATTGTTAGAATACAGACTATCTGTACCAAACTTGGCAATTTTGGAAATAGCTCCATTGTGACAGCGATGTCTGCTCTACACCGCATATTGATGTATACGACAACTCAACCAGATGACAAAGCCTGTTTCCTGATAAAACTCTTGAACTCATCTTTATTGCGAGTCTGGATGTACACGGCGCCGGGACCTGTAAACCGACAGACAAGGCGCTCACCTGTTTTCAAGCTGGTCATGCTACCACCACCGGCCTTTTCAATCCTATAATCAGCACTCCACGCGACCAGGTGGCCATTATCCACGATATAGTGTTCTCCTGGTCGAAGCTAGAAGCACATGTGTCAGCCATTCCAAACCCAGGGGGTTCAGAACTCACATCAATCCGATCCACAGCACCATAACTAGTCAACCACAACAACCCCTGGCCCAAGACATGATAAATAAACAGATCCTCGCCGGAAAATAACGCCTTGCTCAAGCCTTGGCTCTTCGTATCCTTGGACACTCCCTGCGTACACGCCAGGAACGCATCCTTGCCGATCTTCCAGGGCGTCGAACCGTCGATGTGCATGGTGATGATGTCGCCCTGCAGTACGGGCGCGAGGGCGACGCGGCCGTGGCCTGCAAACGTCGACTCGGCCATCTCGCCGCCTGTGAACATCTTCTTCACGCTGAATTTCACCTGTCCGGTCAATTGCACGGTACCTGCCATGTGAACCATCACGCCTGGCTTGGCTTTGATGATGGCCCCGCTGCCTTGGTGGATGTCGAGGTTAAGGATGGCGTTGGTGTCGCGGTGGGCGATTTGGTAGGTACCCCCTGGGAAGGAGCCAGAGTCGGAAGAGTTGGCTGTTGTTACTGCTGGTGGCCCTGCTGCTGCTGGTGGGGTCACATATTGCTGCTTAGGGGGAGGATAATGCCCGCCCTGACCGTATTGTGGGTTTTGACCGTATTGCGACATTGCTCTCGGTCAACAACTAGCAAATTGATGGTCGGTAATCTAACAAGAATGATCAACACGTTATACCTCTCACCTGTGATTCTTTTATTCGCGACCATTTTTATAAGCGAACCAAAGGCAAAATTACACTCTCTCTGCGACTGGGCAGTGCAATGTGACGGTACGAATATGATAGAAACCGAAGGAGTGTCATGTCATCTTGCTGAGTGGCTGTTCATCTAGTAGCCCCAGTGCGTCCGAAGTTAGAAATCTTGCATAAAATCCTACGGGCTTCTTTCAAAGTGGTGGCGTAGCACATCATTCGAGTGAACTACTGTAATATTGCCTCTCATCCAGGTTTAGGTTATGGGGGCTGGCTGGGATGGTGAGAAGGATCGGCGAAGCTGTGACTAGTGACCTGAAGGGCAAAGCTCACTGGTGTCCGACGCACACCCAAAAAATAACCCAAAAACCAAAAAACAATCAGCAGCAGGGATTCGCTGGTGGTCACCCACCCAACTACTAACCTACCGGCATATGGCTTAAGTTCGTTGAGCGAACGGGGAACGCTGTTCTCCATATCCTATGGCCGATTGTGACATGAAGCAGAGCTGCTCCGATATATAAATATGTTCAACACTGATCTGCTGGATTTCAGCGACTCACATTGACCCCCTCTTAAATGCTTCTGCTTCTTATTTGCCTTCTATTTCGAAATGAAAATGATCACCTGACGAATCATGGTCAGTTTCAGCGCGAATACTACATGGATCAGAGTCTCATTCGCTCCGGTCCTGGTGGCGATGATAATTTGACATACCGGGGAACAATCGATGCACCTCGGTGCAACGAGATCGCACTGCTGCCTGGAAGGTCGATGGCAACGTTGCAGCGAAACTGTAGTCTTTGAAGATCTTACTGATGAAATGAAGATTGTTGGAAGTAATTATATCATAAATCAATGACACGATGAGGGGGAAGGGATACCTGATGGATGTGGCCAGTTTAGATGTAGATGAATGCAGCTCTAGTTATTATCAACACATTAATTATATATAGGTCGAATTAGGGCACGTTGCACAGTCCAAGGGGTTCCCCCGGCTTTTCCGCCTTCTGGATGTGGAAGCTAACTCTGGCTAGAGCACTACTACGGTACTAAAATCGGTTGACTGTCAGAGGGAATCATCACTCATTTGACACTAGACCCGATCAGGTCAGTGATTCAACCGACGTCTCGCAGTCGTCTCACACTCGTTTCGACCCTGCAGCCCCGTTTCGATCTCACAGTAGATATACGGAGCAAGGCGCCTCTCATTTCATAGGAAATACAATATCATCTATTTTTCTGCACTCGTACTGATCGATTCTCTCCAAATTCATCCTGTTCAAGCAGGTGGAACAATTCCCCATCATACGAGTCGTACCTCGATATTGACAAAGGCCCGCGTTAAGAGTTCAAGCTCGAATTAGGGACGTTGATGCATACAGACAGCTAGATAAGTTCCCTCAGCGCGGAGGAGGATCCCGGTGGCTTTTGGGTCTTGGCACTGCTCGTTGTTATTAATAGTGTTCATAGCTCTTCCTGATTTAGTCTTGATCTTTCACTTCTCACTGTTAAATCCAGATTTCAGAGCTGATCAACGCTATGCAGTTTCTCAGGTGCATTACTGGTCCTCCTGAATTCAGCAGAGGTTCTCAACCAATTCCGAAGAAACCATCCTGAGATCAAATTCCTTCGGTTTCAATGGCAGGACTATTCAGGGGTAATCCGGAGACGAGTTGCCCCCATGGACACAGCCATGGCCCAGATTGCTAAAGGAAGTAAGCCATCTCAAAGGCACCCTGGTCACGATTGGCGTCTGTGTGACCGGCAACCTAAACCCGTCGACTGCCCTCGATGGTCAGTTTTGGATGATCCGGACTGGTCAACTCTTCATCCAACAGTTAGGCCCGGAAGTGGACAGGTTATGTGTGCCTTGTACTACGCTATACCGGCCACAGGCCCTGTCTGCCAGGAGGTGTGTCTACGACATGTGCTGAAGAAGGTCTTGCAAGGGGCCTAGGACGGTTGGGGCTTGGTCTTTATGATGGGCTTCGACGTCGAGTTCATGGCTATGAAAGCCAACCCAAGTGCAGGGAGGGTGGAACAGCCTAGTCAGGGTTTGGGGCTTTCTCCATATCCAGGATCTAGGTGTGGATGTTTAGGCGATATACACCGAGGGCCGGGCAGTATGAAATCGTCTTGGGACCCCACCACCCCTTGAAGCGGTCGACCAATTAGTGCTTGTATAGACCTACCTCAAAGACACCTTCTCACAGCACGGGTACGTGGTGACTATGGTTCCCAGGCCTGCGGCTTCGGAAAGTCTAGCCAATGGCCGGTACACGCACCTATCACTACAACGCGCGAGTCCTGAGCTGGAAATGCCTTTCCTCGCCGCCATTCTCAAACACCTAATCATCTCTGCGGCCTTTCCTTGCCACAAGACCTATCCTACAAACGCCTCACACCATATGCGCTGGTAGCAAAACGGCTTGCTGGGGAACCGAGACGCGGTCTGTACTGATGCGGAAGATCGAACACCCTAGCGGTTGGGAGATCCGAAACATCGATGCAATGGTCAAGATGTATTCCACTCTTGCAGCCATAATTGCAGCTGGTCTATGTGGTGTCGTTGGCCAGGAACCCTTTGTGTGGCCTGATCTAGGTGACTCTGCAAATCAAGCCGCCTCCAGGGGGGAACCGCTGCCCAAGAATCTGGAGGAAGCGGTAGTGTTGGACAATAGATAGGTCCGAAACCGCAGTGCTAAGATTGATTGTATTCTCTATCTAGAGAGGACCGGTCACCTCGGTATATATGCGCACCTCGTATGCTTGTGCTATATCGGCATGTAAACTCTGGGCCAAGTAGTATGATCATCGTCGCACTATAGACGACCGTTGTCTCGCTGTTGAACGCACATGCCAAGACCACTCAGCACGTGACCCGGTGCGGCCCGTCTATAGCGATATCACCGTCGCTCGTAGTGAGACGATGGCGGTCACAGTGGGACAACCACCATACGACTAGCAGAGTTTTCCGCCGATATCGCATCGACGAGATCCACGAGCGTTGGTGTATATATATCGAGCAGGAATCCTGCTCTAGATAGATAATCAAGAGTTCAGTCAATCATAGCACTGCGGTTTCGGACGTTTCATTCGTTCAACACTCGCGATCAGGGACGGCGGCGGGTGTCTAAGATCACGTGCTGACCTATTCAAGATTAGGGTCCATTGTCCGACATAATTATCTAATAATAGATCTGGACTAGCGGGACTTGTTCTTCCACGCCGGATTTCGAATATTAACTTACACCAATCAGCCCAAGAAGATTTGCAGGATGCACCTTCGCTTCAACCCGTAACCACGCTCCAAAGATAACTTTGGAGCTTGGGAAGGGGAAACGCTTATGACTCTATGTACCCTGAGCCCTCGATGATATCGGTTCAACTCGGGAGAATAAGGGGATTTGCAGGACTTTGGGTATGCTGAGTCTGATTCTTCGGTGTCCGGGGTCTACTTTAGTTTAGAGGTTTTGTCTGGATCCGACTCACGATATTATTGATATCATTTTGATTAGTATGCATGCTGATGTTAGTTTGACAATGTATTGTGACCTATAGGGGCACTGATATGAATGAGGTCGATCCTTCTGTTTCTTCGTCGATGGGTTTCCCCTTTTATAATCAGGGCTCAAAGTCCTGGCACTGGGAGCTGCTCGCCATTGAGGTGGGTGGGCTGCTGTGTTTGTTTCACGATCACAGAAGAAGAAAATGTTTACCGTGATGGAGCTGAAGAAGCTACTTGGTGGATGGCTGCTGGTAGTGACGAACATAATATTATGGTCATCTCTCAGCTGGAATCGAGTGTTTCTTTTGTGAACGATGGATGGGCAATGAAAAAGAGTAAAGAATTACTTGGATGAGCAATGAATGCTTGAGAGTACCTTGGCATTGGCATGATATCATTGTAAGAACATATGAAAAAATAACTCAAGTGCTGCACCACCCACGAGAACCGAAGCCCAGACAAACAAGAACCAAATAGACTACTCTAGCAGATCATACACAGTATACCATGTCGTGTCCATGACCACGTTCACATCCGCATTACGCTCATATCGAACGACCCATGCATGTCATACTTGAATTGCATACTCCTTTCAACAGTGTCACTATCTTCCTACTGCTCACATCAGCAGGCTCTTTACCTTCCTGGCCCTATCAGTTGGACTGATGCATGTCTTAACAGGAGTGCCAGCGTGACTTCTGCTCGGTCCCTCAGGATGATAGCTCTCAGACCTCATGTGTCCGGCACTTGGTCGTGGGTGTAGGGCTGACCGTGTGGGCAGTGGAATGCCACTGTTGCTGACTCTCGGGCGCTCCTGCTTGAGCGGCGAATGCGGCCATGGTGGGTGTGATTGTTGGAGTTGCTGCTTTCCATGGAACTGTGACGGAAGAGGCTGGTCACGGCTGCTTTGGCGATCGGGCACTGTAGGTTTAAAGGCCTTCCTCTGTCTTGCTTGCACGCTCTTTTCACGCTTCAGGACCATATCGATCCAAGGCTTGACTTGACTTGAGGATGACGAGGTGGAGAGGATGCCCTTGCCAACTACTTGACTCAAGGCTTTCATCCAGTCGTCCTTCTGAGCAGTTGAATCGGCGTAGAAGTCAATAACTTCGCCGTTGGCAAATCGAATGCGGAAGCCCTCTTCAACAAACATGTAGCCTTCTTCTTCTTCGGCAAAGGCACTCTTTCTGCGGCCGCCACCCTTAGTCGAGGTTTCTTTTTGAGTCAGGGTAGACTTGTCATCGATCAGCTTAGTGGCCTTGGTAAGGTTGATGGTGGCTCTGGGCTGATGAGTGATTTCGTGATATGCAGTGAGCCTAGTGCCGGCAAGTTTGAAGTAGCGTCGTCGCCAATATGGACAGTCGCCACCCTGCTGACTCAGATGCCCCTCAAACTCCTCGATCTGGGCCTGTTGCTGCATACGCTCCTCGGCTTCCCGGAGAGTACGCACAGCACTGTTCATGCTCTTTGGCATATCGTCATCCTTGGCTCCCTTGGGCTTGGGGACATAGAGCAAGAGTAACTCGAGCTTGCCGATTGCATAGGGTGGTCGTTGTCTCAGCTGAGTGACAGACTTCTTGCTACGAGAGCTGCCCACACTGACCTCTTCCATGGCCCACTCGTTGAAGCACGTGATGTCAACTGAATAGGGTCGGCCGTAGGCCTTCTGTTCATGTTCTGAGAGAGTAACATATGCTCTGGCAAAGGAGCCATCCTTGGCAACAAGGCCTTGAACAAGCTCGTATGCTGATGGTGGGGCGACCGGCAGTGTGTGGGTGCTTGGATGGGCATCGAGGACTTCCTTCTTCTTCTTCGGTGAACCAAAGATCCTCCCAAAGACGTTCTGTTTGGCTGGAGAAACAGGAACCTTTGTGGGAGAGGTAGCTCGTTGGACTTTGGGCTCTTCCAGCTTCATTTGCAGGGTCAATTGAAATTCAAGGTCATTAAGAACCACGAGCTCGAATTCTTGACCGATAGGCGCACTCTTGGCCAAGTCCAGCCAGGTAGTTGTGACACAGTGAAGGCCGTTATCGAGTGTCAAAGCGAATTGAGTACGTTCGTCTGGGGAGGATGGATTAGCAAAAGCGGTCGCTCGGGAAAAGGTGAGCTTTAAAGGTGACTTACTCTTGGGGAATGGCAAATTAAGATCTTTCACGCCAATCACCTTAACAAAGAGGCGGCCACGTTCAACGCCGTCCTCAAACTCTTCAGCCTCGTCCTCGCCAACTTCACCCTCAGCGACGCTCCCGAGGCCGGACTGGACATTGCTAGCTTGATCCGGAAGAGGTGGAACAGGACCGTTGACGGGCTTCCTCTTAGTTGCGCTCTTCTCACCACCCACGCGAATGCTCTTCCTCCTTGATTTTCCATTCCAAGGCTCGGCAACCCAGGTAGGCTGACTGATATTGCGAGGCGAGGCGACGACTTGGTTTGGTTCAAATGAGGGAACACCAAGCTGACCGTCTTGGGTGGGTTGCACATCTATGGGACGTTGTGGTTCGTCCTGCGAGAGTCGTTCGGTCGCAATAACAACTTTTGTGTTCTGGCGCATGAGGTAGCCACGCTGCCGGAGAGAACTTCTGTTAGCAAAACTTTCACTAAGAGGAGACACAGATGTGGGACAGGCATGGCTGGGTCGTGGCAAATAGGCTATATCTAGGGATTGGTATTTCATCCGCATTTCCCTCGGGTCGGGAAGTCGGGCAGAGGGGAAGCGACCGTGGAAAGGGTAGTGGAGGTGGCGGAGGGAGCGCTCAAACTCTACCTTTTGGACTTCGACAACGCGATCAAATTCCTTCTCAAGACCGAAGCTGATGTCTTCGTTGATGGCAGCCAAGGGGATTTCCAACTGAACGAGACTGGTAACACGCTTCTTGGTAGCGTCCTGAACAACTTCAGCTTGGTCTTGCTCCTTCTTCTCCTCGTTATTCTCCTCGGCGGTTGAGTCGAGAGACATGGTCTGGAGATCGTCCTGGACGGCCTCGACTGTCTCATCTGCGGTTGAAGCAGAGATCTCATCCTTTTGGGAAACCTGGGGTGGGGGAGTGAGTGAATGTTCTGGTGTAAGTGGGTGTCTGATGACTGATTCAGGAGTTCCAGGCTCCTCGACATCCCAGGACGGGCTGGGCGGCTGGAGCTGCTCCTGAGGTGTGAAGGGTCGCTGGATCGAATTACGAAGTGCCGCAAGGTTTGGGAGGGTAAGAGAGTTCGGCTGTGCAGCAGACGATGACCTCTTGGACTCCTTGTTAGATGGTGCGGTCAAGTATGACTCCAGGCCGGTGTTGAAAGCTCTGTCTTTGTATCCAAAGTCAGTGAAGTCTGGTAGTGAGATGGGCTCAATGGCCAGCGATTTCGCAGACTGATGGTCAGCTGGACTCAGAGGACGCGGGGTGTCGTGGCCATCTTCTAGCGAAGCCAAGGCAAGAGCTGGCTGGGATGTCTGCGAGTATTGGCTGTTCAGGTCGTCACCCGCATCAGATTCGAGATCAGATGCGTGATTGTAGGCATCTGGAATAGCATAAAGGTCGACCTCCTCGGCTTCATCTTCCTTGATGATGACCTCTCGATTGACTGTCGGATCCTCCATTGATGGAATGGGGAAGTCCGGATCGTACGTTGAAGCGCAAGAGGTATAGCTAGAATGATCACTGTTCGCCGAGTTGCGGAGGTCGGTATTACTCTGCATGTGACGCAAGATTGAGTCGCGAAAGATATGAGGCCCGACATTGTCTGAGGCCTCGTCGTCAACTTCGGGGCCTGGCTCACCAATGCTGGGCTGTTCCGGCTCCTGGCTCGCCCGAACTGAGCTTGGATCATTGGAGCCTCCTCTTCCCATGCCTGGTTCTCGTTGATTGCTGCCGCGCTGGTGCACCTGGTTCTCTTCACTGCCCATCAAGATGCGTAGTCTATCTTCGATGGACATATTGGTATGGCTCATCCTTGTTATGTCGGACTTTGAGATTGCTGGGATGACTGATGGCGAGTGCTGGTGCCGGGAAGCGCCACTCATGCGCTCAAAGGTTCCGGACAGACTGTCGCGATTGGGAGAGCGCTTGTGTGACGACAAGCGAGACGGGGGCAGCGGAGGCAGAGGCCGAGCCTGGCCGTTGGAGTCGACTGAATTGAGACTGGTTTGATGCGGACGGGATAAGAGGGCACCAGGATTCGCATCTGGCGCAGGACTTCCGTACTCATCCTGAAAGACGTCCTCTTCACGCTGAGTGAGCTGCTTCTTGGCGATCTCAGGGCTCATGAAGCGCCAGTCCTCGGGCATGACAACAGGAGTCTTGTCGGCGTCCTCCAATGAGGCATCAAAGCTATCGTCAATATCGGCCGAAAATGCTCTGTCGGAGCTGTACTCCTCGTCATCGCCAACAGAATCATAACTGCCTTCGCGCGAGCCCGAGGCGACACTGGATGGATCAGGAGTGACCATCTCGTATTCGTTGATTTGAGGCGGCCCGTGGTCAAATGTCACACTCTTGGCGTGACTGTGCAGAGCTCTGCCCTCAGGCAACCTCTTATCGTCGTCATGGTCGTCGGTCCAGATGCCGGAGTCCGGGTCGAACGTGCTGTTCCTGAAGCTTGCTCCACTTCGCTTGGATAAGGACGATTTTTTGGGCGAGCTGATTTTCTTGCTAGGTGACAGTGGTGCAATGGGGTTCGGATTGACATATTCATCCTCGGTGGGGACTGACTGTGTAGCCTGTTTGGAGGAAGAAGAAGCAGAAGCAGAAGAAGACTGGTGCACTGGTGCCACGTTCTCCTTGCGGGCTGGCTCCGGGCTACGGAACCCAGCGGCGCGATTGATGGCGTTGGGCTTGCCGTCGAGAATAGCTGGTCGTGAGGGATCGTAGTTCTTCTCTTGCTCCAGCGCAAATATGCCACTGTTCTTGACACGTGACGCTTTTTTCAAGTTCTCGATGGATGAGCGCTTGGCCGAAGTGAGGGAATGCTCATCTGGCGATTGATTTTCTCGGCACGGAGACACCATGTCGCGGCGCTGCCAGAAGAGTTTTGGAGAGTTTGTACCATTGCTGAAGGGAGATGATCCAGCAGGAGAGGCGTCGTTCAGATGTTGCTACTGTTGTTAGTGGCCGCGTGGGGCGCGAGTCGAACTTGTTGCCCTACCTTGATTTGCGGAAAGCTAGGCGAATTGCGTCGGATTGCCATCGGACTCAGTTCTGACAAAGTCCGACTTGTGGCCGTGGGCATCTTGCGAGGAGTGCCATTGCTCTTCTGTATGCGAAGGGGAGCGACCTGTCGCCGTCAGCACCGTGTCTCATAGCTGATGTGTTACGTAAGCGGCCGTACTTGTTGACTAGCCATGTTGCCCGAATTTCAGACAATGTCAATGTTGGCAGGCCGGTCTCGAGTATGGGCTCAAATCATGAGGGTCGGACGAAGCGAGTGCGAAGCGATTGAATTGCAGTCGGTTAAAGGTTGCACGGCGCCTGACAACGAGGACAGGCAGACCAGCTGCTCCTTAGAAAAACAAAAGGTAAAGGCGTCGGCCGCAGAAAGGTCTGTTGGGCTATGAACTGCGACTCAGAAGATGTCCAGAACTAAGTATGAGCGTGGTGCGTGATATGGAGCTGTCGATGCCAACCAGTCAATGTTGTTAATACTCCACATCCGTCGTCGAGGCAACGGAGTCGCGGCCTTCTTAGTGCACACAACATTTTTAGTCAAGCAACTAGATCTAATTAGGTTTGGCTCAAAACCCTATTTCGGCTGGCAGGTTAAGCGACAATAGCGTAAAATTGTGTCAGCGGCGACAGCGATGATGTTCAGCACCGCACAATGGCTCTATCAGCGTCGAGCTGCCCGCGATGCAGGTTCCAGTCCTTACTGGCATCTCTACGGCCCCCAAACCAGCGATGGCCGCGCCAGCGCGCGATGTCAAGCGCCATGAAACGGCACCGTACGCCGTCTCGAATGCTTCTTGCAGACGACGTCGACAGAGCAGCAGCGACCAGACGCCCCAAAAAGCGCGCCGGCCTGGGCCCTTTTGCAGCAATAAACGTCACAGACATCCCGCCGCGACTCCGCCAGCAGTTGGAGAGCCAGCTGAAGTCGCCGCCGCCGACAAGTGAAAAGGAGAGGGCGAAGGGGAAACAGCGCAAGAAGCAGGACGACCGGCCGCTATTCCACGCGCTCAAAATGCAGCGCACGCTAACGCCGCTGTCATACAACCAGCGAGATAAGATCAAGGCCAAGATCGATGGCATCACGGACTTTGAGCAGTTGGGTCTGCTGCCGGCCGTTGCCAGCGCCGTTTACAGTCAGGCACTGCCTGGACTGGCCGAATACACGCCCACGCCGATCCAGAAGCTGGCGATCCCGGCGCTGCTCGGCCCGAGCGATGGACAGCAGCTGCCGAAGAAGGAGTCCGAGCCACCATATGGGCAGTTTTTGCTGGCCGCCGAGACCGGGTCAGGCAAGACACTGGCGTACTTGCTGCCGGTGATCGACGCCGTCAAGCGACAGGACGAGATCGACAAAGCCGAAGACGCCGCGGTGCAGGAGCGTGAGGCCGACGAGCGGGTGCGCAAGCTGACCGAGGACGTATTCCATGCCGACCCGTCGGAGGACGACGACGGCCGACTCAATGCCAAGGCCGGCAAGCCTCGTGCCCTGATCCTGCTGCCCTCATCCGAGCTCGTGGTCCAGGTGGGCAAAGTCGTCAAGGCCATCTCACACACCGTCAAGTTCCGGTCCGCGCCGATCTCAGCCGCCAACTCGCCCACCGTAATTCGCAACCGCGTCTTCAACGCGGCCGGCATCGACATCCTAGTTTCGACTCCCCATCTCATCTCATCCATCGCGACCAAAGATCCCAACGTGCTCTCACGACTGCAGTACCTCGTCTGTGACGAGGCCGACTCGCTCTTGGACAAGTCCTTCTCCGACACAGTGACCTCGCTCATTGACCGAGCAGCCCCGTCTCTCCGACAGCTCATCCTCTGCTCAGCCACGATTCCTCGCTCACTCGACCGATTCCTCGACCACCGCTATCCGCAGATAAAGCGCGTTGTCACCCCCAAGCTCCACTCCATCACCCGCCGCGTCCAACTGGGCGTCATCGACATTGAAAGGGAGCCCTACCGCGGCAGCCGCCAGCTGGCCTGTGCCGACGTTGTCTGGCAGATCGGAAAGGCCGAGCACGACGACACCCACTCGCACCACGCGGTCAAGTGCATCATGGTCTTTGTCAACGAGCGCGAAGAAGCCGAGGCACTGGCCAAGTTCCTCGTCAGCAAAGGTATCGAGGCCGTCCCGCTGACCCGCGACACCTCCGAGCAGCGATCGGGCGAGGTTCTAGCCGCATTCACCTCGCATGCACGCGTAGAAGGCGCGCCCAAGGAAGCCAAGGAAGCCAAGAAATCCTTCAGCAGTTTCGTCCCCTTTGATGCGAGCCCTGACTCATCATCATCATCGTCATCATCAGCTTCTCAACGCTCACACCCTTCTAGAACCTTGGCCAACACCAGAGTCCTTGTAACAACAGACCTTGGCTCCCGCGGCATCGACACCCTGGCCGTCCGCCATGTAATACTATACGATGTACCTCATACCACCATTGATTTTGTGCACAGACTAGGCAGAGTCGGCAGGATGGGTCGCCGAGGCCGAGGCATTGTCCTCGTTGGCCGGCGTGACCGCAAGGATGTCGTCCGGGAGGTTCGGGATGCCATGTTCCAAGGCAAGGCCTTGATTTAGACATCATACTACAGTAGAAAGAGAACAATAGCAGCCTTCCCGACTCCTACGCCTGGTCAGACTTCTAGTTCGGAAGTACATTGTAGCTTTACACCTTAAGTTTCATACCCACACCCTAACGTAGGTAGGAAGGTAGGAATGAAGGAAGTAACATGACTTGGAGAGGGAAGGAGCGAGTGAAAACGGAAAGTCCAAGCAACAAAAGTCAAAAAAAATTCATCCAACTTGAAACTCTTTTTGAGACTAATAATAATAAATTTATACATGAATCTGATAGGCTGGCAGGCTGACAGGTTGATAGGTTGACAGGTTGATAGGTTGGTTGACAGAGTGACAGGTTGACAGAGTGACAGGTTGACAGAGTGACATGTGATGGGTGATAGATGGGTCGTACCATAACATTATGATAGATAACTGAGCATTGCTTTCATTTTGCCCTATTTGTGTATGCAACAACGTAAATATGCAATTATGCACCTGTACTCGCTCTCTCTATGCCTGCGTGCGGCATCATCGACTACAACTACAACTATAACTACTACAACAACAACAACAACTACTACTACTTCTACTAACATCTAACACATAACAAAAAATTCCTCCTTTTGATTTCTTTTATTTTTGCCAGTGCTCCTACACCAACTCGCCCTCTCCCTCGTCGTCAAAATCATCATCATCATCCATCTCCTCTTCCATCCGTCGTGCCGCCTCCTCAGCCCGCCGCTGCACTTCCTTCAACCCGCTCAGCTCCTCGACCCAGGCCACATCGCCGCATACTTTTTTCACAAACTCCCATCCGTCGCGCTGTTCTTCTTTTTCTTTTACTTCTGTCTTTCCTTTTCTTTCTTCGTTTTCTTTTTCTTCTTCGTTTTCTTCCTGTTCTCTTGTCTTACCCTTAGCCTTGTCCCCGCCCCCACTCTCCCCCAGATACTCCTTGATCACAATCTCACTACATGCCGAACAGCAATCATACGCTTTGCCCACAATCTTCAGGCTGTCGAATCGGCCCAAGAAGCCGCGGATTTGGTGCGGTACGAGGCCGAGGGGGTGGTCGGCACCAGCCGCACTGTCACCATGGCCACGATCATTAATAGTGCTGGTGGCAGTAGCTGGTGCCGCGGCCTTGAGCGGGTGCTGGATGATGCTGACGAGCAGCTCGACGAGTAGCGCGGATGCAATGGCCGCAATGCCGGGCCGCGTGACCGTGCATTGCTGGTCAAGGGTGAGATCCTTCATCGAGTCTGACGGCGCGACCACATCGTTGCAAAAGTAACAGCCCAACGTCTCGTCCCCAGCAGTAGCAGTAGGGCGAGTTCCGTGTCGCATCACGACGTAGGTGTCAAATCCCAAGGCAGCATTGACCACGATTTTGTTGGCGGCTTTGCCCATCACGGTGGGTAGGTAGCGCGACTCGCGGCTGTCCATGAGCAGGAAGATGGCGTCGTGCTCGTCAATGAGCTGCCGTAGTTTCTCGTACTCGGCCTTGGCCCACGCTTCGTCGGTGACAGGGTGGCCGGCCATCGGCACGGACAAGACGTGGCCTTCGGCTGTGACGCCAGGGTAGATGGCCTTCAGCGCCGCGGCTGCTGTGGGTGCTTTGGCTTTGCCACCGTCCAGACAGTCGGTGAAGGTGAAGAGTGGCTGCCTTACCGGGTTGGAGAAAGAGACGGTGCCGTTGTCGACAAATGTGACATGCCTGACGCCCCAGCCTAGAAGGTTGCGAGACACGTAGCTGCCCAGCGTCCCCGCACCAAGGAGGAGACACTTGGTGTTCTGGATGCTTTCGAGGTCGAGGTTGGGAGCGATGCGCCATTTCATGAGCTTCAAGTTCAGGTCAACGGCAGAGTCAGCCAGTTTCAACGGATCCATGTATTCGGTAAGGTTTACGTGGCGGCCAGCGAGCTTGTTGCGGATGTCGCGCTCCCAGCCGACGACCTTGGGCAGTCCTGAAGGATCGGCGTCGGGTGATTTCTTGGCTTGGACCGCGGTGGCTGCCGCGCTTTCGGCAGACAAGGTAGTTGGTGCTCGTTTTGGACCTTGCTGGCGGATTTCCATATCGAGAATGATGGAGCGCGCTGCGTCACTGTGAGATGGAGTTTCTCGATAACACAGGATCTGAACACGATCTCGCTTCCATCTTTGGCGCACAAGGCAGAGAAGATTCCGCAAGCACCACGCGGGAGCAACGGGCCCAGGCTGGGAGTAGTTGGAAGGATCTGCAAAGCTGATAAAGCAGTCATCAGAATATTCCCCTTCGAAAAAGCCGGTCTCGTACGCAACCAGCGGAGCGATCGCCCACGCAAAGCCAAGACTCGAGAATGTCGTTGTAGGTCGTGGTCGTGGTCGTGACAGGTCGGATCCTTCTGATAATGACGATGAAACGGATGCAGCACTTGATTGGGGCCGTCTAGTTCTCTTGGCCAGGAAGAAGCCATGTTGCCTTGGATCGACCGATTCCCGCCAAGCCTGCAAGCTCTCCACCAAGGCTGTCGATTGGTCAGCCGTGAGCATCTTGTATGGCAAGCTGCTTCCAGTCTGGCCAGTCTCTGAGTACGGTGCCCATGATGGCTCCATGACCAAGGCCGGAAAGGCAAACCAATAATGGAAGCGGTACTTCTTCAAGTCGGCATAGGATATGACCGAGAATGAGGCAAGCAGGGAGGGAGAGGAGAGGATTGTGCCATCATTGATCGCATCCCAAATCTTCCGGCCCGCTTGCTTCAATGTGCTAGAGTAGTCGACCTTGCGGTAGTCCTCGAAAGTGTTGAAATTCTGGATCATGCCCTCTGCTCGATAGAAGCCGGCAGGTGAGTCGTCAGCGGCCAGCGCATTTCCATGGATTTGCATGCGACATGAATGGTCGATGGCATCTGAAGGTCGTATCTCATACAGGCCCAGCAGTTTCCGCGCTGAGTCGTCAAGTTTGTCCTCGTTTATCTTGCGTGATGCGAGCGCGGCATAGAAGGGAATCTCCACATCTGACTTGAAGGGAACATACTGCATTGCCGCGGTTCTTCTCGAGAAAGGGTGGTGATTATACTTACGTCAGGATAACTCCTGTAACCACCCTATGTGAATATATGATGAATTAATTAGGAGCTGCCTGAGAAAGAAGAGCTCGAGACTAGGAGATGGTAACTTATTTTAACTAACTGGTATCAAGGCAGCTGACTTATTAGTCGATGTTGCTGCCATCTGATTGGTTGGTGCACGCACGGTGGAAAAACACCCGGCCAGATGGTCGGTAACAACGACTCGGACCCTCCTGACCAGTTGACAGCGTGATCTGTTCTTTCGAATATGCTGATAGGTATCTGTGGCTCCATATGCGCAGGCAAACACACGACAGCCGAGTATCTGGTGCAGCACCATGGATTTCTAAGGCTACACTTGCCCTCACGGATCCTACTGGCTCGATCCAAGACTGAAGATGAGAAACGGCTACTTCCGTCGGTGACGGATCAAAAGGGAACACGAGGACTCACCTTCCCTGACGTCGACGCGCTGATCGACTTTGTCACTAAACGCTGGCGTGAGCATTGGGTACTCACTGACATCCATGACGAGGCCACGCTAGAACCGCTGCTAAGACGGCCCTTTTTCCTGCTGCTGAGCATCGATGCACCTATTAGCTTGAGATATGAACGCTTTTCGAAAAGGCGAGTCTCTTTGGATTTGGAAAGCCTGCCTGCCTGCTCCGTTGTTGCTGATGTATATGGGGATGTTTTAGATGCCTGATACGCGCGCTGGAGCCAATGCCACTGGGTGACTTTGTCGTCACAAATGACTTCCAGCTATATGGCTCGACGCCAGTGGCTCCTGTCGGCATTGCACACCTACTTCCACAAGCGCACCTCCAGATTCTCAACCAGCAGCGCTCGATCCGGGAGTACTACGGCTTTCTCGACTCGCTGGACCTACCATCGCCATTTCGGCTGCGGCCGACGTGGGATGCGTATTTCATGACCCTGGCGTCGTTGGCCTCGCTTCGCAGCAATTGCATGAAGCGGCGGGTCGGGTGTGTGCTGGTGCACGACTCGCGCATCATCTCGACGGGCTATAACGGCACGCCGCGCAACTTGACCAACTGCAACGAAGGCGGGTGCGGCCGGTGTAACTCGGCCAATTCCGGCGGCGTGGCGCTGTCGACGTGTCTGTGTCTGCACGCGGAAGAGAACGCCCTGCTCGAGGCTGGGCGCGAACGGATCCGGGAAGGCGCGATTTTGTATTGTGACACGTGTCCGTGCTTGACGTGTAGCGTGAAGATCGCGCAAGTCGGTGTCAAGGAAGTGGTTTATAGCCAGAGCTACAATATGGACAATGCCAGTCGGCGGGTCCTGAAGGAAGCAGGCGTTGGACTGCGGCAGTTTAGTCCGCCCAGGTCTGGACTTGTCAGCGCGGGAATGAGGCCGGAGTCGAGCAAAGATCTTGTGGCGCTGACGAATGGATGGCATCCTTGAGGAGATAAAGTAGTAATAGATTCTACCCAGCTGTTTGAATGTATGTAGTCAGGAAGCGGTTTACGATAAGACGGCCGAGTTGCGTTGATAACTGGGCTTTCCACATGGCGTCCAAATAGACCACGGCCTGGTGATGATCATCCATTAGCAAAAATGGCGGCCTCGTCGACCTTGGCCAAGCGTTTGATGCCGACCATGTACGCTTCCCTGCTCGCACTCCTACTGCTCTCGGGCTTCTCCCTGGCCACCCTTTGGAACATGGCCTTCATCCTCTTCTCCAGCAACTTGTCCTCAGCACCCTGGTAGAACTTGCAAACGAAATGGCCTCCTGGTTTTAGCGTGGAGAAGCAGAAGTGCAAGGCCGATGTACACAGATCCTGCTAGCGTGTTACTACCGATAATGGACGGCAGTAAGATGTTTGGCTTACCATGCTTCCAGCGTGGTCGCGAAACCCATTACCCGACGTGTTCATCAGCCTGTAATACGGGTTAGAGATGCTTTTCTTGTACAGGCCATCCAGTAGGTCCCAGGGCGCTGACATGTCACTCAATACGAGGTCTACACAGAGGTCGCTGTGCTGGTGATCGGTAGACTCTTGGGCTCCCTCGCGCTCCATGTCAAGATACGACCTGGCGCTTGTCTCGGTGATAAGAGCGTCATCGGGTGCAGGAACTGCTCTGTCATGTTGCTGCACCAGGCCCGGAATGGCTGGACTCTTCAGCCTGCCCCTATCGGGATCTTTCAGAAACTTCTTGATTTCGGCCTGCACGACCGGACTGAGGAAGTCGCCTTGAATGGTGTTGACGCCCTTGGGCGGCTGGGCCGGGATCAGATCAACGCCCAGCACGCGGCCAGCCGGCTTAGTAAGATCTATGGCCACCTATATGTGCACACCAATAGATCAGCTGTTGTATGTCCCTTATGGCAAAGCTCCAGAATAGCGTACCTGGCTCCAGCTGCCCGGGGCAAAGCCCAAATCGACAACAGTCATGCCGGGCTTGAATAGGCCGTATCTGTCATTGATCTGCAGCAGCTTAAAGGCCGCTCTGCTCTTCAGCCCTGCCACCTTGGCTGCGCGGGTGAAGGGGTCCGAGGATTGGCGTTTGACCCATCGCTTGCTGCTATAATGCCTGGCAAAGAGGCAGATATCACATGACCGGCTGGGCGTAGAGCATCTTGTAGAGATACCGAACGCTCTGGCTCGTGAGAGCAAGCCAGGTGAGGTGAAAGGCGACGATGTACGACCACGCGGCGATGAGGTAGAGCCGGTCGAAGGGGTGCATAGTGGCAGACACAGGCGGAGCAGGGGGGTGTGAGGGCTACATGTTCGCATAGCAGGGGCGGCCAACCCTGAGGAACGGAGCACCAGGGTGCTAGCGAGCAGTAGTCAGCGACGAGTGGGCGATGGATGGATGAGCAGTTGGAGTTGTGGTACAGGGGATTGTGGGATCGATGTTGTGCATATTCAACGCTAAGCCTAATCGGGGCCATCACCGGAGTTAACCAGCACGCTACTCCGGCGCTAACGATGCTCCCCGCCGGTCCTTCTTCAGCGGAGAGAACTGTGCCAGTGTCTTCGACTTGGGCCGGCTGAATGCCATCAAGCTGACATTGCCCAGTCGGCCACCCTTGAGACTCTTGATCTTGGGAGCGGCGGGTGCAGGTGCAGGTGCTTCTTCTTCGTCGTCGTCGTCGTCGTCGTCGTCGAAGATGTTGGGCCGTTTGGCTGGACGATACTTCTTTGCAATACCTGTCTCTTCGGTTGTTGCTGTGTTTTCAGGCTCATTGGCAGCTGGATCGTCTGAATCGTCTGCTTCTTCAGCGACCTTCTGACGCGCTTGCCTCTTGACCACAGCATTTGCCTTGCTCGTAGACTCCTTCAACGGATGAGTGTCTTTCTTTGACGTGGTCGCCTTCTTCGTAGTGGATTTCTCCTTGGCTGCCGGCTTAGCTTGCTTCTTAGCCTCTCGAACTTGGTCAACAATCTCATTGATGCTGTCGTTCATTACCTTGTCGGCTGCATCATCGTCCTCGACTGAGGTAGTCTCGGGCAGGATGCTAAGAGCGGTCTTGTTGAAGAATGGCGTCATCGAAACAGTCGACTTGTCTCCCATACTGACCGAAGGGCGCTGCCTCTTTGCCGGGCCTTGGCCAGGCGTGCCAATGGTGGCATCAGGATCGAAGCGAGCCACATTTCTCTTATTGCGATTTGCATTGGCTGCAGGCGGCGCTGTCTTGCGCACCATCCGTGCCTTAGTCAACTCGGCAGACTGTGCCATCTTGTCCGCTTGTGCAGTCTCGAGCTCGTCCTGAGCCGTCTTGAGCTGTTCCTTGGTAGATCGTAATTTGGTTCTGAAGGCATCAAGTTTGCTCTCGAGCAGCTCCTTCTGGCTGTCCCAGTCGATGGCCTTCTTCACGTGGTCTTTCTCCGCCTTTTGGGCCTCTTTTTTCCTTCGACCAAGCTCCTTTCTCAGCTCGTCCACCTCAGCCGCGGCCATGTCAGTTCGTTGAGACTCTTGCTTCAGCCTCTCCAGCTCAGCCTTGAGTTCAAAGATCTCGATGTTTTGCTTATCTATCTTTGAGGTCGCCGCCTTCTTCGCCTCGGCCAGGCCTTTCTTCAACTCCTCGACCTCGGCCACCAGCGCCGACCCTTCTTCGCTCGACGCTTTGCCTTGCGACTTGAGTCGTTGGACAGTGCGTTTTTCATTGTCCAGCTCCACTTGCATGGCGCTGATCTCACGCTGCATAGCAAGCTTCTCCGCCAAGATCTTCTGTTGATTGTTTCTTTGGGATTTGAGATGTTCCAGCTCGGCTTTCAGAGTGGCCAGCTCTCTCACCAAGGCGAGCTTGTCGGAGAGGATATTTGCAGCATCGGTGTTGGCATTGTTCAGTGCCGTCACTTCGGCCCGTACATGCTCCAAGTCTCTCAGGCGCATTTTGAGATCCGTCTGCACCTGCACCAGTTGCGCCTTCGTGTCGACGAGCTCATCGCGCATGTCGGCGTTGCTGTCCTCTAGCCGCTCCATGTTTGCATCGCATTGCTCCAGTTCGGCCTGCAGCATGTCGTTCTCATCTTCAAGAAGCAGGAGCTGCACCCGAAGTTCTCGTGCCCGTTCCTCTTCAAAGACACGCTCAATGGAGCGCACTGATTCTTGGTAGGTCTGTTCATGTTCTGCAGTTCTCAGCGCTTGACCAACTGCGTCGGCGCCCAACACATCAATGTGCGTAGCCATGGTGGAGCAGACGCGTGTGTCTCGATGTGAGTGTTAAGGCCACGATCGCTGTCACATCAGCAGTAGTAGTGATACTAGTTATCGCGTTCCGATTTGTTGATACCTCCAAGACTGGACTAGTGGTAAACCTTAAACTAGGGGTTATGCGGAGTTTAGCTATCGGTCTTGGCATGAATCTGTCCAGAACTCGGCCACGTACGAGCAGAATAGAAGTGGAAGCACGATTGGACTCTACTCCCCTGGAGCCATTTCACAATGCGTATGCTGAGACTTCTCACCCTGGTGGCACTGTCCATCACGGCTCTTGCCGCAAAGAAGGCCCCCGCCGCGCCGTCCACGTTCGACAAATACCTCGCCAAGCAGCGGCTGGGCCCGATTGAGATCGACGAACGGGTGTACGACGAGTTGACGGCAGGGCCTCGAGACTACAGCGTCGGCGTGCTGTTCACGGCCCGACCAGCCAAATACGCGTGCCAGATCTGCAAGGACTTCGACCCCGAGTGGGACATTGTGGCCCGCAGCTGGACCAAGGGCGACCCAACCGGACAGAGCCGCCTTCTCCTGGTGACACTCGACTTTGAGCACGGCCGCAATGTATTTCTGAAGGTATGATGAAGGATGAACCAACGAGAGCGAGACCAAAGTCGCCAGATTTGAACTGTGCCTAACGTACGCGGCCGCAGCACCAACTATCCACCGCGCCCATCCTCTTCTTCTTCCCGCCCACAGCCGGACCCAACGCCAAGGCCGACAACGAGCCGCGTCGGTTCGAGTTCGTGGGCCCCCAGTCAGCCGAATCGGTGCGCAACTGGCTCGTTCGTCACCTGCCCGAGGGCGGTGACTACCCGCAGATCCAACGACCCATCAACTACACTCGCATTGTGACCATCGTGACCATCATCGTTGGCCTCTTCACCGTCGGCACGGTGGCCTACCCCTACGTCCTGCCCATCATTCAAAACCGCAATCTGTGGGCGGCCATCAGCCTCATCCTCATTCTCCTCTTCACCTCGGGCCACATGTTCAACCACATCCGCAAAGTCCCCTACGTCACCGGCGACGGCCGCGGCGGCATCTCCTATTTTGCCGGCGGCTTTCAGAACCAGATTGGCATAGAGACTCAGATTGTTGCTGCCATGTGTATGTCTCTCCCTTCCGTCCGCCAGCCTTTCCTGCCTCGTTCTTATATTACATTACCATCCATCTCCTCTACTAACCATCGACTAACTCCTGTTGCACAGACGCCATCCTCGCCTTCGCCACCATCTCGCTCTCCCTGAAGGCTCCTCGCATCAAAGACCAGCGTACCCAACAACTAGCCGTCATTATCTGGGGTTCTGTCCTGTGGGGCATGTACAGCTTTCTCATGAGTGTCTTCCGCATCAAAAACGGCGGCTATCCATTTTGGTTGCCCCCATTCTGAAAACAGAATTGGCCACAGAGTACCGGTAGTAGAGTTAGACCGAAGCAGACCGAAAGGCCATGTGATATGTACCTTTATTGTAGCCATAGCCCAGAAAGGATTTTATTTTTTTACAAACAAAAAACAAAGAGAGAGAGAGAGCGCGGGAGCGCGCGGGAGAGAGCGAGCGAGAGAGAGAGCAAGAAGGTTCCTTAAGGTGCACTGTTGCACTCTACAAAATAAGGAGATATGGAGAGCACGACAAGAAAATACATTCAAAAATCGTGCATCAATTCCTTGCTACCTAATTAGTTGTTGAATTGCAGGTCGTATCTGACGATGGGATGATGACCCATCGATAGGAACTTGCAGAATCGATGATATATCCCTACGAGAGACAATTGCTACTTATTGTGCTATATGCGGGGCCCCTGATATATGAGATTCGGATGCGCTTGTCGCCGCGACTTATTCGTAGCAGGCGCGTACCGGTATTTGACATTAGTAACCTTAAATACTACAGTACCTACTCCCTAAAGAACACTACCGGTACGGAAAGTATACAACTTGTTTGCTGCTTATCACTTGTCAGGAAGGCTACTCTGCCATCAAGTCATGAAAATCAAAAGTCTCTGCGCCTGCTGCCCTCTTCGTCGTCTTCCCAAATCATGCAACTTGCCCACCACTCCGCTGCTGTCTGCCCCAGCTGGCAGCCTCCCTCCTTCCAAACAGACTCGAGTCATCTCCGTCATCAAGCCAGCCCTACTGCTTGCTGACGTATTCCCGCTCAGCCAGCTCGTTCCGGCCCGGTGAAATATGGTAGTGCTTCTCCCCACGCGCACTGGCCGGAGATGCTGGTGTTGCCGTCGTTGCACTCTGTTCTCCTCTAGCGGCGGTAGTAGTTGCGGCTTGTGCCACCGTTTCAGCGGGCGCTGGCTTCTGCTGCTGATTTGTGGCGATATTGAGTGGAGTCACATTTCTGCTTTCGACCGGCGACGTTAGGACACTAGCCGTGGCCGCGTGAGTCTGAGATGCAATGACCTCATGCCACTTGGCAGCGTCCGAGGCTGTGTGTGCCTTAAATTGCCACTCGGCCGACACCGCCATCTTGTTGCCTAGCTTCGATCCGGACGAATCCTTGCCCTTGATGGTGAACCTGACCCCGTCCACCGCGCCGATAGCACAGTCTGGTAGATAGAGTGACACTTCAGGCGTTGGATCACTGTGGATGTTATCGTTGTCTTTGAACTGATGTAAGAACCCAGCCGGAGTCACGGCATAGTAGCCCGACTTGTATCCCATGCCAATTCCCCGAGACTTACGCTCCAATGACCCTTCAATCAGCGGTCGGGTCGAACGATGGTTCTCGTTCGGGAAGCTCACGAGGTCTAGAGAGCGAGGCTGAGCATTTGGGTTGACTAGCACGTCCGAGTTACGTTTGACAAAGCCCTTCCACTCAAAGTCGTGTGGGATGGCTGACGTCGTCGCCGCAATGTCACCGTACATGGCCTTTTCGCGATCGGCTTGCCCAGACATAAACTGATTGTACGAGCTCATGGTTGCCTGGAAGGTCGAGATGACATGAGCCTCGAACTGGGCAAAGTTATTCTGCACGTTGACAATGTCCTGGCGGCTGTTGTTCTCTTCCAAGATCTGCTTGTTTAGACGGTGATAAGTCCCACGCTGTAGCACGTATGGATCATTGTGCGCCGAAACCTTGCCTCCGCTAGAGTCGAAGTTGGCCGCATGCTGACCAAGCGCGTCAATGTACTTCTGTGTAGCAAGACGCGCAGCCTCAACCGCCTTGGCACTCTTCCCAGCTCCAGAGGCAACTTCCTTCGATTTGGCCTTGAGCTCGTGGTGCAGGCGTTCGAGAATGGGTAGCACTGAACCCGTAAGATTCTTCGACGTTTCCGCGTGCATATTGCTCTGTGCCTGTGTATTGGCCCTAATGTTTTCAAACAGACCAGACACACCACCCAGTGCGGTGTCAAAGTGGTGTGCCTCCTTCAGGCTACCGGACAGCGTCTTTAAGATTCTGTCCTGGTCTTTGGCTTGCGACTTCTCTACCTTGGCGACCTCGGCGATGTATTCCTCTAAATACCCACACGCGTGCTTCCACGCCTGAAGACGCTCCTCCAGTAGGCCTATCGTGGCATACGGGTCTCCACGTGACCCATCATCGTCTGGCTTGAAGCCAGCGTCAGCCTTTGTGTGGGAGGGAAGCTCTGTCGTAGCCATGACTGAGCGTCAGCTGCCACAGGGATGGCGGGGCTTCGTCGAACTCCTTGTGGCGGGAATGTAGTTACCCAGAAACCGTCAAAGAGTTGCTCCTGCCGTCAGCGCGATTGCTACAGTCTTCAAGATTCGTTGTGGGTCGAGGACTCGGGTCGAGTCTATCTTTGCTTGAGGGTGAAAGTCACGCCGGCGGCGGCTCGTGCTACAATTGTTTTCTGAACTGAAGCAGTGTAAATGTTCACTGTTGCTATGAATTTTGGTTCTCGTTCGCGTTCCACGAAGTTACCCCTCGGTCAAGACATCACTCTGAGAGACACCTACGTCATAGCGCTCTAGTTACAGTCTCCCTGTATGACGGCTAAAATTGGTACGTTAGTGGTTTGCCCTTCTCCGGCCTTATACCATCTGTCAGTAACTTCTCTGTTACATCCCTCCGCAGCAGGGAGACGAAGGCTTGGCTCAAAAACCACAATGCTTGCAGGAGTTGAGCAAGGCAGCGTGTTGATCCTGCGAGAGCTCTGGTTGATCCCGAAAAATTAGGGAGTCCAAGGTACAAATTCTCTTGATCTGGTTGTCAAATAATCGGCTTTTTCTCGCCCGAATTCTCAGCTTCCAGGGAGATGTTTTTATCATCATACTGTAGCAACTGTGCCATGCTTCTAGTAATTAGAGCTCCAATTGTTTCAACTGCCATTGCTAGTGCTTCTATGTCAGAACCAAAGTCTGCGAGTAAAAGTAGGTTAAATGTGTGGGTCTCCAAGATGAGGCAACTAATTAATAAGACCCAAAGATCTACAGCGCATAACGGTTGGTACCCCCAAAGCAGCTCAGGACCAGAGAAGTATTACACAAGAGTTCCCAGTGCCTTAGGCGCATTATCTATGAAGATTGTTTCACCAAAGTCAGTTATGGGAACATTACCAGCTATATGTTCCATGCTGACATCAGACTATTTGATTGCGTCAATAATATAGGCTGGGCCACATGCCGGTACAGGTGGTGCTCCATCTCTTAGGGGGCCCTAAGTAATGATAGATCTCATCTTCTGTTCAGTTCGGAAGACCGGTAAGTCTTATAAAACTCCAGGAGCTGCACTTACCACCCTCACATACCCCGGCTGCATGAAGGGATCCGAGGCCTTCTGCCAGTTTTCTAGCGGCAGCTTTGAGAAATGGAAGTTGAGGGCGTTTGGAGTGCTGGTAATACACACTACCGGTAGTTAAGATATCTGAGGCTTGGCGCGCTAACATCTATTAGCACCAAGCACAGATGAGATCCGCTGGGTCCACGAAGGTTGGTGATTCGAGCGCTTCCCATTGGTAGCAATAAGATCCTCCCGGACTTTGGCCTCACAGTCCGGAGCATCTGCTCTCAGGATTTTGAGCGCAACATTTCGACCTCCCGAGCTAGCTAGACAATTAGCGAAGCCTCCAATTCCGAGTTTGTGTATGATTTTGAATCTGTCTCCGATCACATCGCCTAGGGTAAAACCCACTGTGTCTGTACATATACACTTCCTCCACATTGTCGAAGTACGATGGCGATGGCAGAAGGGGTGGCAAGGCAGCCCTGTTCGCGAGTTTTCAGCGCTTTGAGGGGAGTGAGATTCTTGAGGTTTCAAAGTGAGACAGAAGGCATAGTTACACGGCAGTATGCCCAGGCAGCCACTGTTGGATCAGCACCGTATTGAACCTACTCGTACCGTGGTGGAGCTATTCCTAATTGTCACTCAATTGTCACTCAACTAGAGGTCACATGACTACAGGAGCCACTAGAGCTCTACCCCTATTCCTGTATCTTAAAAACACACTTGAATCATATAGTGAATACACTTCTGTTTCTAGCTCAGTCATAGTTGTATATTTGCTATTCACTCAACAGCCACAGCACAGGGGCGGCCAAGGAAAGGAGCATGTCGTTCGTTTTGGTGCGCATTCAGGCACGAGTGAGCAAGTGAGATATGGAGAAGATCAAGTTCGCATCATAATGCCTCACTAAGCAATGGGTAGTCTCGGATTTGAGCCACAGGATTCATGAGAAAGTACAAAACAAAGTCTAGCGTCTCGGAATATTGGAAGTTCGTGACGTTCAGCGTGAAAATGAGAAAGCGAACGTCGCGTCCCCGCTAGTATCACAGATTCTATCTTCATGATAGAGAGTCAAGGCTCTTCTGATCCCCTGACTCTCCATTGACACAGACCTGACAGGCAGGCTCAGATACATATTCCCTCTCCAAGATTCTGGAAACTCCAACCCAAGCCAACAATGAACCCCGTCGAACTGATTCATGCAATCATCACTGTCATCCTAGTACCATCTCATGATGAGCAAAGCTCTTCTGCGTTCTGATACCGTCAGTAGTTCTGAATACGCCAGCAGAATAACGCCCCTTTGCCCGTCTGCGCTAATCATGTGTGTCGGCCTATTGGCTGCCGACCTCCTCATATTCCTGTTCACTCACGTCCAGATCACTGCTGCCCTGCCAATTATCCGAACTCAAAGCCTCGACAGCATGCTCACTCTTCATCCTCAGCATTCTTAATATGCTCGTGTTCTCTATCTGTTCTTGCTCAGTAAAATGCGCCCCAGGCTCGACCAACTCAAAGACCTTCGCCTGCAGCACGACAAGCTGTTCAATCTGTCCTAGTTGCATAGCCGAGTTCTCCTTTGCTCTACCCATGAAAGTCGACCTTGCAAATCGAAGTCCCCGTGTAACTAATTGTATAGCAGTATCTGCCAAGCTCCGGTATTTGGTAGGATCCTCTCCTCGCGCTTTCTCCAGAGGATCAAGTAGCAGCTGCTGGAGGAGAGCTAAGGTGCCGTTGCGAACATCATGCTGATTCTCATTTGGAGCGATCACAAGCACGGATGCCCAGTCCGGGATGTACTCCAGGACTTTCTCGCCGAGGAAGCCGGCATCCAGCTCAGCAACGTCGTTCTTGATGCCCAGCAGACTCTGCACAAAATGCAAGTAGTCACTCCCATACAAAATATCGATGGTTTGGACGCTTTTCAGGACCGCCGCGACCAGATCAACGATCTGATGCTCGTGGATACCATTCTGACAGAACACCACTATCGGATCCAAGTAGGCCACAGCCACATGCATGTCGTGTTCCTCTACCCCGGTGGCTAACAGCTGACATACGGCCCCAGCGAGGTCAATGTTTTGTGCAAGTCGTTGGACGAGACAGTTTGCTGCGCCAGGAGACTGCTTCCCATTGATGATCCGACAGAGCCAAACAAGCGCATAGGGTATTCTATCAATCCCGAGAAGTTCTGCATCTCTGCGGCGCAAACTCGTTCGTGAGCGGAGATTGATGTGAAGAAACAATTCAGTGAAGAACTTAATGAGAGCAGTGTGATTGTACTGCCGATTCTTCTCTCGTCCCAAAAGGTACGCATTGTACCGGCCTCTACCCCTGCGTTCCAGTCGGGTCTCACTCGGCTCGAGCGTATGTAGCCGAATGATCTCTAGACAATACTCCATAAAGTCGGTCTTAAGCATCGCTTCTGCTTCTAGGTCGCCGAGCAGCAAAATGTCGTTAAGCAGTCCGAAGTAGTCTGTCCATGATCGAGTATGGCGCAAAGTGTGGTCCCACGCTGTTGCCAGAACGCGGAGACATGTATCAAGCGTAGCTTTGTAAGACACTGCAAATTGGGCATCCTCCTCTGATTTTGCGTGCAGCATTTCGAGTGAAGTCTTGAGCAGACTGCAAAACGCTTTCCGAGTTGCAGGGTGCATACATCTGATCATGCTGTCTTGCACCGCGTCTGACGATAGAAGCCACTTACAGACTGTTGAGGCACATGAACCACAGCGGCTGATAAACTTGAGAAGAATGTTGACGGTCTCCTCCATTTCAGTTTGGCCTTTCCAGCGTGACGAGATTTGTTGAACATATTCGAGAGCAGCTTGCAAAGCTCTATTCTCAATTGCATGGTCGGTGCTGCAACCATCAGAAGTACAATCCCAGAGTTTTCCAAGTAGTTCGCGAACAAAGCGAGCATGATTCTCATCCTGGACGCAGTAAGCCCTCAGAAACAGCTCGTTTTGCTGAGCGATATGACGCTCGAGGCTGGCCGGTGCGGTCAACCGGACAGGGTTGAGAGGATCAATGTGGCGAAATTGTTCCTCAGTCTGTCGGATATCGCTCTTGCGCTGGTAGAAAAGCATATAGGCATTGTAGAACTTTTGCATGTCATATGTTGCATCAATGCCGCCAAAACAATTGTCTTGGATTTGGCTAGGGTTAAATTCAGTCACATCTGAGTCGTTGAATTGTACCCACGAATGAGCTTTGTCCCGGCCTGAAGGCCGCTGACGAATATAGGAGAAGTAATGCCCTGAGTCGGCTGTTCCCGAGTGAACAATAATGCCAGTCAATTCAAAAATGTCGGGTACAATCGGTTCATCAGGACGGCTGAGATGTTCTAATTTGTAAGGAGCCATATCAAGCTCCTCGGGAAACTGAAACTGATCATTCAGCTTGCACCTGGTGCCGGTCATGATGTCAAAGTCGAAGCGTTTCAGATTGAATATCAGGTTGTCCGGGACACGCTTAAGACAGTTCCGTTTCACAGCATCCACGTGGCGACCACATGATGTGCATGAGTATTTGTTATCGCCTTGCAAGACTTCTCCATCGACATAAGCTTTCAAGCTGTCCTCAAGCCTTGCCTTGCCCTTTATTTCAACTGGTAGCACCGCAAAAGATTCAGGGCGTTCAGAGACATGCTCACACTCCTTTGACTTGATCTGCTGAATCGTTTCTCCACCATAAAGAGATTTGAAGCACAACTTTGAATGATCATCGAGCATTTGTCCCTCGAGTCGATCGAAGAGCAAGTTGAAAAATTCGTCAACGTCCATTTGAACAGTCACGTCGATCTCACCCCCTTCATATGTCACAATAGAATCGACTGCTCCTTGCGGATCGATAGACTTCTCGTGAGAGCTCTGCATGTAAGCAAAAACTTTTCCTAGCTCTGCAAACAGCTTCTGTCTCTGTCTATCAATGATGTTGGAGTTTATTAGCAGATCGCGAAATTGGACATGCATGAAGAGCTGAGAGAGGAGCGAATTCAAATAGCAGGTGTTTGACAGATTTCGCAAGCCTGCGTATCCAACTTCTGAGCGAAGTGCTAGTCTATCGTGACTTATGGAGGGCGCGAAGTAATCTCGCTCGACAAAGTCATCGCTGATCTCTGAGACTAAGACATCGATCTCCTCGGAAGTTTGGCACAGCATAAGGAGGAGATCGTAGAGGGATTGCCTAGTCTTGGAGTCGAGCACCGGATGGCGAGACAAGGTCAAATCGAGGTTGAAGTCGGACAAGGGTGGGAACAGGAAAGCTGAGACGAGGTCATGCATGTACTGGCGCTGAGAAGGCAGAGCCTTTTGGACTCTCAAAACATGAGCGCATTCACACAGCAGTCTCGCCATTCCACAGATGAATTTGTCTTTCAGGAGCTGTCCGACGATCTCATAGTAAGAATGCCGAACTAAACTTGAGCTCCAGCGGTTAAACAGATCAAGTACATTTTCGTCCGCTAAAGACTTCCCGATGGTCTTCAGAATCACCAGACTGGCATCGCAGATATCTTGACAGTTCTCTGGGTAAGTCGCGGCCAACTCAAGGATTGGGAGCAAAAGCTTCCAGATATGATTCAAACACGATTCAATAGCGCTAAAATCGAATCGAGACCGTGGGGCGTGGGGGTTGCTCATTTTGAGTATCACCTTGGCGCCTGCTGAGCCATTGATGTTCTGTACAACGTCAAGAATAGTTCCTCGGACGGCTGGTCGATTATCGACAAGAACGCATCGTTGGAGGATAGAGGAAAACGTTTCGTGCTTAAGTACATAATGCCAGATCTTGTCATCATGGAGACAGGATTCAAACAAGGCCTCCAGCGCAGTCTTCACCATCGCTTCGGGTCCTTTGGTTGGTGTCTCAAATTGCGTTGCATGTTGAACACCAACCAAGAAGTTTGCGATCTGGTCCACATACTCCTTCGGTCTCGGAAAGTATGCTAGAGACATTTCCTTAGGCACTTTTGTTCGGAGGGCCATCGAAAGAGTTTCCAAAATCTCGAATCCGATCAAAAGTTCTAGTGGAGTGTTGAAGCTGCTGGCACCAAGTCTGATCAGAGCATGAGTGAGGGCCTCTACGGCGTAGAACAGAAAGTCGCAGTCAGACTCTTGACTGTAGTGCTCGAACTCGACACAAGCTCTCAAAGCTCCGGTGCAGAATAACAGCTTATATGGCTTCTGCGGAGCAAGGAGATCTACCGCTGGTGTAGATTTGGCCTTGATAGGCTCGGTGATCGTATGACGAACCGAAGTTGTTCGCAAGTAGTCGTAAACTTCTTTGGCTAGTCGGTCCTCGGCATCAAGTAAGGCATAAAGATCGTCAAAATGGAGCATGATCTTAGAGTCAACCGGTGATCCAGACCGATATCCACGTGGTTGCCGCTCCTCGGTAGTTATTATCTTGGCGATCATTAGTGGCTTCCCATTGAACAGATTCAAGTCTGACAAGCTGGAATTGTCTTCATGAAAGTTGATCTTGCAGCCGCCATGCACAGCATTAAATTGACTCCATCCAGTGGCATTGGAAATGTATTCTCCAAGTTCCAGACCTGTGTTCTCACTTCCGACCGAGAGCCTTCGAATATTATCAGAGATGTATCGATTTCCTTGCACTCTTAACCTCAGTTCTCGGGATTCACCCTTCTTGCCTTCAAAATCCGGCAAATCTTGGAAATGGTGGGAGGATACTGGGCTAGCTGTTGGATCTTTCTTGAGTGCGTTAGTGAAGCACCTGAGGAAGAGCAGAGATCTGTCAAACTTGAGAAGCTCTAACGAAATCTCAGCATCAGACGCAATGATAACCATGCCATCGTCACCGCCACTTCCAGAACCTGGTTCACTGAAGCTCTTGAGACGCTCTGCAGAGCTTATAACCTGACTGACTGAGCGATCAATCAGAGATAGGTGTGTGGCATGGATTTCGGCCCTAGGCCGCCGAGTGACCACCCCAGACCGTAGGTACTGGCTGATTATAAAGTCTGTTGCTTCCATTTCGACAGTATTAGGCAAGCATTCCAGCATCACTCTCCAGACACGTCCCATTCCAGGTATGATCACGACGTTGTCCAAAGACGGAGCATTGGCTGCACCCCGGAGAGCAGACTCGTACTTCACGCTCTGTTTGGCAAAGTCCAGTGTGGCTTTGTTAAAGTCTTCAGGTCGTAGTCTATTCCAGAAGTCGTGCAGCAGACTTGCAATTGCCGAGTTTGGAGGCTTCGATGGCCGCATGAGATGGGTCAATTGTTCCCATGCCAGGACTTTGATCGCATCTGGGAGGTGGGCTGCTGTCAGAAGTGAGGACCATATGCTCTCCAGCAGGTCACTGTCAAACTTATCGGGCACCACTCGGAGCATGACGAAAAGACATCCCAATCGACATTCGAGTTGAATGTTGAGATAGTCCGCGGGAACGGGGTTAGCCTTTGCCTGAGCGCTTAGAGCTGCAATGTTATCAACTAAGATGCCAGGACATCCACTCTGTTCCACAATTCGGTTCAATGTCGCTGCACTCAGGCCCTGGAGATTCAAGATCTCGTGCAGGGCAAGGATTGCTCCAGATGCATAGTCTCCATGAGATTCGATATCGGTGCGAATTTGCATAATGAGCTCCTCTTGCTCGTCCTCACTGATTCCAAGACGATCCGTGTACGCCCGAGCTGGGTGCGTGAAGTCTGTGAACAAGACGAGGACTTCTCGTCTGATATTGTTGGCAAATTCAGTTGTACAGCGTGCAGGTGTATTTGCCTCGCGTACCAAATGCAGGCATAGTCGTCGGGTAATGGGGTCGAACGATGGTTCATACACGAGAGAGAACTGGTTACTTTTCTGTCGAATGTTTTGAAGTATTTGTAGCGTGAATGTCAGGACTCCATCATCAAATTTTGAGAATGGCAGCGCGAGAATTTTTTGGCAAATGTAGTAAAAGTCTGGGTGATTGAAGGTCAAAAAGCAGCCGCTGAGCAAATGTAAGGCCGCGGTGATCATGCGAGGATCTTGACCGAATTCGACGACCTGCCATATGCTGTCTGTGTCTTTGTTGGTGTATTGCTTTGCAACGTTGAGGAAGCCGACAAGATTTGTTGCTCTTTCCGCCAAGGTCGGATGGGAATCCACACTAACAATGTAACTTGTCATGTCGTTTGCTCGCAAAAAGCGAACCAGGAACTTGACAAGTGGGTCCTCATGGCCATGGTCCTCGTGCTGAATACATTGAAAGAAGACTTGTACGAGATCATGACTCATCTGTTCAACACCCGCTACCCTGAGTTCCATCCGACCATGCTTGATGAAGCGATTGAACATGGTAAATTTCCATGCATAGAGCATCGTGTGATGTAAATTAGCCAAGTCGTCATCCTCATACTCGATATGCGCTGAGGTGATGATATCTCTTGCTAAATGGGGAGCACTGGTTGCGACGGTCTGCATGCACTTATTGAGCTGGTCCACGATTGCCATGGCATTCTCACGATTCAGCCATGCCTGCTGCCTCTTGATGGCGACTTGCAGAACCTCGTCAAGCTTGTGAAGGATCCTCTCTGTGCCAGCCTGGATTTCGGCGGCTTGTGGGAATGGCTGATCTGGCTCTGCAGTGCCTATGCTGACGGTGGTAGCGTAGAGGCTTGACATGCAATCTAGAAAGGGAAAGAAGATGGCAAACTCCTTGTGAAACTTTGGATACTTGGGTAGTGCATTTCCAACGGCTGTTGTAAGATCCAAGATGGCAGGCATCAGATCAAGGCTAGATGGGCTTAGAACATGGTTGATGAAAGGCTGTCTGATGACCATTGGGTCGATGCCTAGGCTCGCGCGCAGAGATTCGAACAGGAGTGATCTGCCTGCAAGGATCATTGAGATAGGGTCAAGCCAGGCCCATGACATCATTGAGAATTCAGCAGGGGATTTGGCGCTTTCGTCCACAAGCTGCTGAAGACGTCTGGTCTCGTACTGCAGCAGAAGCTTCGTGATGTCAGCGAAAGCGTTGCAGTATCTGAGTATTTCCTCGGGAGCCAGCGGAAGGTAGAGCTTGTTCTCTCTTGCCAACAAACTGGACAACAGCAGATAACCGTTGGTCCAGAAACCCGGATCTGCCTCCACAATCTCTGCGGTCAATTCATGACATCGACTGGCAAAATCAACGAGCCAGTCTTTAACAGCATCAAGATAACCAGAGATATCGACTGAAACGTCCCGCATAGCATTAGAAACTATTTCCAAGGCATCCCGAGCCTGGCCGCGCTTGAATTGGGCGGCAAGGGGAAAAGTGCGGTAGACATGGAAGGGGTCCACAGTTAGTGGTACAGCGTAAACATTGGCATCGATTCTTCGGGTCCACTTTGTCTCGGATGGGTCCTGATCAAAATCTTCAGCTTCGGCAATTTCGATTTCTGGACTTGGTTCAGGTTCAGGTGATGAAGGGATAGAGATGACTTCTCTTGGCGCAGCACCGCACTCGTGGACCGGCCTCTGGGTGTCAGTCTCAGGTGGCTTTGAATCGACGGTGCCATCGCCGCCGGTAGAAGAAAATCGATTTAGTGATTGAGAGGACAATGGGCGAGTGTTGATGGTGACCTTACTGGTAGGTGATGGAGTAGTCATGGCGAGGTCGACAGAGCGAGGGGGAAGAGCAGGCTTAGGAGTGGTATCGAGCGCTGCGGTTGTGCCTTTCTGCGGAAGGTGGCTCTCAGCATCACTCTTGCCTTCACTCAGTCTGGGACGCTTTCGGTCGTGTTCAGGCAACCCTGTGTCGTCACCCGAACTACTGCGATTCCTAGCAGAGGAATCGAGTATAGAAGAAGTCATTTTACAGACTGGTGACCCTCGAAAAGCTGATCATGCCGCAAGACTGTGAGAGTGATGTAGGAGTTGTGTTGACATGGGCGGAGGATAGCAAAGGTTGAAGTTGTGGTCAGGCAAGGCAAGAGAAGTCTTGGCGAGTACTTTGCAGGGAGAAGGCAACTGCCCCGCCTTTGTCACTTCAACAAAAGCCACGGGCAGCAGCATACAATGTCAAAAATCACCAGCGACCGGCAAACACACTCATCGATCTCTCAGATCACAAGTGTCTCGATAATGTAGGGTACGGTCATGACGGCCTCATGCGGCTATCAGGCAGAGTAGGGTGTCCCCCGCTCGTATAACAGACACGGGTGGGGAGAAACTTGTTAGAAGTCGAAGAATCAGTCTGTGTGGGGCAATCAGATATATTGGCGAAGTCCGCCCAGCGCCGAACAACAGAATCAAGTCAATAATAGAAACAGATGGACCTAGAGAATTAATGATCGCTCAGCCAGGCTACAGCCAGGTCGAGCAAGTTGGTCTGTCCCAACCAAGACTAGCGCCGCTGGGGAAAAAACCCGTAGCGTCAGTCCACAGGGCAACTACAGGGCAACTACAGTACGTCATCGCCAAGTTTGTTTTCGCCTTTTGTTACAAGAGGGGAAGACGCGTTATGAGTAAGTCGAGAGTGACCTACGCTACAGCGTCGCCCTACACTGACCCTGTGTGATAAGTGGCAAGCCGACGCTTAGCACGACTATCTGCTAACGGAACCGCAGGCCAGAAATTTCTGCCTCGGTTGAGACTGACCTGCTCCAGCTCCTACTGCCTCTTCTCGAGTCTCTTGGGGAATACAGAAAGCGACACGGGTCGATATCAAAGGGTAGGAGTTGCCGGAAGAACCGTAAGGCCGCAGCGGCGGTAGACGCTCCATCCAAAGATGAGGTGAAGGGAACAAACGAGTCCGAACGAGTAAAGATTGGATTCAACTCGGTCGTACGAGAGCTTGAAATTCTTGCAGGATGCCTGGGAACCGTATTGGATGTCAGTGATAGAGTGTCGACGACGGATACAAGACGGATGCGTCCGGCAGCGGTGGTTGCATGCTCATCGGCCATGCCATCTCCGTTCCTTAATGGCTTGCCACTCCTGGTGGCATTAGCCTCGATGGCAGGAGGCAGCGATCAGCCTATCCGTTTGGTTGGAATTTCGTCGCAATTTGAGACTGCTGTGTCCAATGCTGTCTTCCTCCCTCGTGTCGGGGTAATGGCTCTGTACGAGGACTCGCAGAGCTCGAAAGCACTGGTTAACTATATCAGAAATGAAGTGCCTCCAGTAAAGGTGGCGTGGCTGGAACAGGCACGCAGTTCGTCGTATCTACCCCTCAAGCTTGGTGGAGTCAATGTTCCCATTGAGCATGAAGGGGCCAAGAAGCGGAAGATAGTCGATCATGGTGCAGAGTAGGGAGTCCTCTCATCGAATAAACGGAATGCGAGTTGGCACACGGTGTCGATAGTCGATATATGCTTTGCCAAAGAATTGAACCAGATGCCGTTCCTCATCTGCGAATATCATGCATCAGTCCTCACAATCGTAGCATTGTATCTCACTGAGAAAGAGAGAGAAAACTCACGCGTAATCCGATGCGAGAAGAACTTCCACAACACGACCGCGTACGCCACAAAACAACCGACATTTCCCAGCACGACCTGCGTACCGAGCGCCCACCAAAAGAAGCCAAAATACGACGGATGCCGCGAAAACGCATAGACACCACCGGTGACGAGCTCATGATCGTCCTTCTTGTAGAGCTGCACCAGATGGTTGAAATTGGTTTTTGCCTTGCGCATCGCGGCCACACGGACCAACTGGCCCACCACAATCATCACGATTCCAACGGCAACGATTATGCTTGGGTTCACCGTCCACCACCACCATGACAATGACGATGATGATGACGACGACGGTGATGATGACGATTTCGAATGCAGCAGCCAAAAGCGTAGCAACACCTCGAGCATCGCTGTCGCGTGGGCAATCGAGTACGCAATGCCATTCGACAGCAGCAGGAACGACGACGTGCTCGCATCAGATGGGTTGTACCGAGCGGTGGACTCAAATTCCAAGTAATGAAAGAGAGAGAGCACGGCGATGAAGAAGGGGGCACGCCAGATGCCGTAGCCCCAGTAGGCGAGCTCTGCGGATAGGAGGCTGCAGATGCCCAGAGCAATACCAAGGCCGTAGGCGCGTATGGAGATGCCAGACAGGGATTTGGCGCCCCCGGGAAGGTATTGCGGGTTGACGTAGAAGGACGGTGCGTCTATTTGGGATGCTGGTGGTACATGTTGTTGCCGATGTTGATGATGCTGTAGTTCGCCCTGTTGGGTCCCAGGAATGTGGTGGTGGAGGCCGCCGGGAGAGCTCTCGGACGGTGGTGATTTTGTCATTTCGTCTTATTACTGTCTTCGTTTATGTTTGTGTGTCTGTCTTCTCTTGTCCTAAGCGGTCAACTTATTTGAGCTTAAAGCTTCGTGGACTCGTCATCCTCATAAACTATTATCAACCCAAAGAGAAAGTCATGTTTGTAGTGTCTGTCTTAAGAAACACTTAACAAAGGGAGAGGGGAAGGGGAATTTACAGTTTCATCATTGTTTGGTTTTGAGAATAGCAAAAAGGTGCCTGACCACCTCTATGATCTAAATGTCTCGCCAAGAGACAGAATAAAATAAGATAAGACTCTGGTACAACAGATCCAAAGAGAAGACCGTAGACATACAGTCAAGTGCAATTTAACCACCGGGCTACAATATTAGACACAACCCACCAGAAAATGAACGAAACTACAATGCTAACCAACACCTTCGTTTGCCTAAATTACGGGCCATCAAGCGACCACAAGACCTGATATCTTGTTACGCTTCTTCCTCAGAGATACATACATACATGACTACGCATCAGAACTCGCAGAAGGACGAAGGCCCCAGCGCGGGGCATTAATGATGATAGCCATGAGGCCACCGGCAACAATACCGGTGATGGGGAGTGTCAAGAACCAGCCACAGTATATCCAGATAACCATGCGCCAGTTGACAGCGCGGAGGGTGCCGGAGCAGAGAGCGACACCGACAGTCGCACCAGTGATGCATTGGGTGGTGCTGACGGGCAAGCTGAGGCGAGTGGCGACAACAACAGTGAGGGCGGCACCGAGTTCCATGCTGAAGCCACGAGAGGGAGAATGCAGAGTGAGGCGGTTACCAAGGTTGCGCATCATGTTGTAGCCGTAAGTCCACAAGCCAATAGTGATGGCAGTACCACCATATGCCAGAACCCAGATGGGCACCTCAGACTTGCTGCCCGCATCGTTGGTGCGCCAGATCTGGTAGATGGCGGCCAACGGACCGACGCCGTTGCTCACGTCGTTAGCGCCGTGGCCAAACGAGGCGACGGCAGCAGTCATGACTTGCAGGAAGGAGTATAGGTGCTCGGTCTTGTTGTCGTACTTCTTGACGTGCTTGTGGTACTTGGACATGTCCTTAGCTAGGAACGAGGCGGCGAATCCCTGAGGGTTGAAATCCTTGCCGCCCTGTTCTTCCACAATGTCGCGGTTCACGCCACGGAGGAAGTAATACTTAAGGCGATTGAAGAATCCAGCAGGAGTGTTCCAGGGGTGCTTGAGGGAGTCGAGTTTGGCGCGCTCAGCTCTGGTTAATTTAAGGCTGGGTGGCTGAGTGTCTCTGTCGTGATCGGTCTCAGACACTGCCTGAGGTAGGGCACCCTTCTCGTTAGCCTCCCGATCCGAATCGGCATCGACTTGGCTAGTGGTGTCAGGACTGTCGTTCTTGGTGGCATGACCGCGGTAGTAGTCTTGAATGACACCCGGCGTATTGCCTTCGGGCAAGGGAGGAACTTCACCACGAAACCAGAGCATGGGTCCCTTGATGACTTCCCATCCTTTAATCGTCCAATCTTCCAGGTAGAGGCGGCGGTAAAGGTAAGGTAGAAAAAACACGGCATACAGGAGAAGCACGCCGCCGACACAGCCAAAGATTGTGCCCACTGTAGGCGCAGTTCTCCAGTCGTCAAGGTTCAAGCTAGCAGCGCCCTTCCAGACAATGCTCATGACCAGAATTGCAGTTGTGACGCCGAAATAGATGGGAATCATCCACAGTCCTTTGATGAGGGAGTTCTTTCTCTCCAATACACCATACTTTGTGATCAGGAAGATGATAGCCGCGAACCCCGCAGATATACCAGGAGCAATGCCCCAAGTCGCGAAGATTTGTCCAACACCCCCCCAAGACCAGTCAATCCGACTGCTGCGGATAGAAGCAAGCCGACGCCAATAATACCACCGACGATGGAATGGGTGGTTGACACGGGTAGACCGATCTTTGTGGCTATTGTCAGCCACAGCGAAGATCCGACCAGAGCACACAACATGCCCAGCATCAAGACGGAGGGGTTGGACTCGAAGGCTGAAGCTGGGATGATATTGTTCTTGATGGTGCCGCTAACGCGAGAACCGGCCAGGACGGCGCCACCAAACTCACAGACGGTAGCGACGAGCATAGCCTGCAACATGGTAAGGGAGCGGGAGGAGACAGACGTGGCGAAGCTGTTAGCAACATCGTTGGCTCCAATGTTCCAAGCGTCTAAGAAAGCAAAAATGAGACCAAACCCGAAGATATAGCTGTACTGAGGAAGGGCAGGCATCGTGATCGTTCTCTGTGTAAAGAGCTTTCCTGTGTTGATTCAAGTAGCTATTAGGATAATCAGAGTTGACTGCAAAGGCTTTTCGAATGTTTGTATCCGAAGGATGACTTTCGCCCAGAAGATAATGGCCTTGGGGGAACCCATGATTTCACAATGTCCAGGTTGCTCTTTATATATCCTTGCCTTCATGTCTTTTTAGCCGGCTCCTTCTCGTTGATCTTGGTTTGATGCAGAGTTTCCCAGGCATTGAACAAGTCTCCAGCAAGTGACGGTAATGGAATCCACTACGGTGTAGCTGCAGGAGCTTAAGCCCATGGTTTTGCTTGACTGGACATACGCCCTGGCGGTTCTCTCAAGCTATACGGCAGATGAGAGTTGTGAGAGGCGGAGCGGAATGAAACCAAGACGTGAGAAGCTTATCCAGGCTGGGTAGAGTGGAAACTGGTCTGGGCGGAGCTTGGAAGACCTTGGCAAAGTCAACACGTGGGTGAGTAGAAGGCAGCAGTTGGTCGATATGTCAATTGTAGCGCGTCACTCTCACTCCGACAGACTCGCATTCTCGACAGGACAACCTTGGCATTCCCCACGGATATGGCACACCCTCGGGAGTTCCGCTGTGCAGCATTCTCTTGAGTCTTGAGTTAAAGGCATCACCTTCGACTTGGAAAATATGTAGGAATGGGACCATGGAAATAATAACAGTAGCAATCGCTTAGGAAAAGCCAAAGACTATATCCTCGATAACTGTCGGAAGTCTTGAGCGGCCGCATTTGAATACGCGAGGGTCAGGGTCGTCGATAGCCTGGAGAGTAAGCCTTTCCACCTCTCCCAAGTACTGGTACTGTAGAAGGGGAAGAAATTTTAGGCGCAGTGGTCTTGTCAGGTCCACCTGATGATCCAGCTGTGGTGTCGTATTGATGCCAATTCTAGCCTGCCTCATCGAGTGCGTTTCACCAGGATCCCGAACAGGGTGCTCAGATATCTTGAAAGAATCCTGGTTATATGCTCCGAGACAAAGATACGTTACCTTGTCGATGAGTATCCATAGCTCCCAGATGATGGCGATTGCTAAGGCAAGTACTCCAGCGACTCCAGCAAGACATATAGCGAGCACGAGCAAGGGGGGACTGATAAGTATTGCCAAGGACCATGTAATTGCTCTTACGGTAGCAGAACCCCCTTGTTCCTTAAGAAAACTGAGACTGCGTTCGTGCTCATGAGACTGTTCCTAGGCCTGCTTAATCAGCTGTTTATAAGTCTCCTGATTCGGTCCGGACTTCGAAAGGACAGGAGTTGCGTTGACTTTGATTGGCCATGCGTCAACCAGAACTCCAGATATCTTTAGACTGATGGGGGTGATATCAGTCTGCCGCTCTTGCTGATGATTGTCCTGGACAAGTTTTGCAGTACATTGGCCATTATTGAAAAGGCTTGGTTTAAGAATGACTTCAACAGGCCCATCAATAGCTCCCCAAGACCATGACGGGGTCCGGTGGTCCGGTGATTTTGGCAGATTGTTATCCACACCACGCCATAGCAAGGAAAGAAGCAGAGTTTCGTCATACCACAGTCCCGTGACATATGCTCGTCCAGTCATTGCTTCGATCCGCGAAGCTATGCCCTGCAATGCGACCAGTCTATCAGAAAGCCGCGAAGTCTTGCATCGGGTGTACGCCAAAATGAATTCCCACCACAACTTGTCGCGGGGCCGTATCTCTCAAGAGCTGCTGCAAAGTGACTGGAGCTTGAACTTCTCAACTGTGAAGGACTCGAACCTGTCAATGAAATCGTCATTCGACTTTCCACAAGGCCAGATCTCAGACACTTGGATTTTTGGCATGCCCATACCACCTGGTTTTGCCCGAAGATCAGCAATCGAGGAGAGAGAACTTGTTCCTGGAACACCCAGCCTCGAGTGTAACAAACTGATTCTTTTACCTCTCTGGTGTATATTTCACTAAGAACCTGAGAGCGAACCAGGAAAGAGGTCTCCGAGCTGTGATTGAAAGCGTTGGGAATCTTGAAGGGCTGCATTCTGTACTGGTTGCGATTGACGAAGCAGCCATCATGTCCAGACTTACCGTGAGCAGCCACAATCGTACATGCCGACATACCGTACGCTCTTGTCATTGAATGATACACAGACCATCCACCAATAGGTACTCTAGCACGATACCCCGAGTGATCTGAACCGCATCGTGCACGGTATTTGAAATTTCGGACTCTGGAATTGAAGCCCCATAATCCTCTAAACGCGCGGCTTCACGCATACAGCTCTTAATCTCACCCCAGAAATGACTCAAGCATGCGTAGCACGGAGTCCCGTCTAGCTTCACACTGTTGACATGCCGCAAAGCAAGCTTGTCAGCAGATCCGACATAGATTAAGCGAGTCAGAAGCCAGCGACTTGTCCTGAAAGACAGATCTACACTGCGGACGGTTGTCCAATGCAAGAATCAACCCAATGCTTCGCAAGGGCGAAGTTTTCGTCTGAGCCGGTGCTTTGTTGCAAGGACGAAAGGATCTGGACAACTGTGTATGGTTAATAATTATTAGCTTAGAATGGCGACATTCAGGGTTTTCTGTACATACAGTATGTTGTGCAATCTCAATAGGAAGTACCAGGTGAGGTCCTGCACGTTACAGGTCCAAAACGAGTGGAGCCTAATTCCTCCATGCGAACAGCTGATTTCACTGTGAGCAGGCTCTTAAGATGTGAGATTTTAATCCCATGTTCTTCTCGACGAAGATGTCCCCCAGAAGCGACCCCGCCGTGCAACGAAAGAGACGCGGAAGGCTAAAGAGGCCAGGGAGGCGCAAGAGGCAGTGGAGGCCCAGCGAGCTCGTACACCGTTGCGTTTGTCCCGTGCAAAACAGGCTCGCTTCGTTAGGCCCGAGTGGACAGCAGGGTGGCAGAGGTTAAGGACGTTTATCTAGGGGAGGATGGCTCCATCCAGTGTGTTGTCACGTGGAAGTCGTCGTTGATTGCCATGGATAGCCTTGTTGGAGAGCTGCGGCAACGATGCGAGCAACTGTTCGGGAGGAGATATGGCCCGAAAAGAGCTGCAGAGGAGGACAGCGGCGTTGGGGCAGCAGATCAAGAAATGAGACCTGGAAGGAAGGAGTCTGTCCTTGGATGCAGGAGAATTCTGAGCTTATTTCACCACGCTCTGGTGTACAATATTGTCCATGGCAGACAGAAACATCCAGTTCGTTCCGTGTTCTTAACATGTGATACCAATCGAAGAGTGTCTCAGGCCAGAGTCACGTCTAGCATATTTTATTAGGGTTGAATGCGGGAGAGCATTTTTATAACCGACAGACGCTCGAAATAACGCCGTACTGACTGTGTCCTACGGACTAATCAGAGGCAAAGGGAGGCTTCTGAAGAAAAGACTAAGCGGGCAATCTCTGTTGCAGATGAATGAGTGGAAGATGAGAAGCATTCTCCAACAAAGAAAGGATGTTCCGCTATTGACCTCGTGTATCAGGCTGCCGTTGGTGTTGAACGCACATGCCAAGACCACTCAGCACGTGACCCGGTGCGGCCCGTCTATAGCGATATCACCGTCGCTCGTAGTGAGACGATGGCGGTCACAGTGGGACAACCACCATACGACTAGCAGAGTTTTCCGCCGATATCGCATCGACGAGATCCACGAGCGTTGGTGTATATATATCGAGCAGGAATCCTGCTCTAGATAGATAATCAAGAGTTCAGTCAATCATAGCAATGCGGTTTCGGACGTTTCATTCGTTCAACAGTTGGGCAACAGATTCCTCATTGTGCTTGACACATGCGAAAGAATTGCATCAATTCTGTCCAATATTAAAAGCCAGTGCTGATATGTACTGGGCTGTGAAATCGCCCATTGTGATAATAACCACCGTAGACCCTAACATTCCAGCAGTTTTTGTCAGAGGGAATTGTCTCTCATTTAACACTAGACCCGATCAGGTCAGTGATTCAACCGACGTCTCGCAGTCGTCTCACACTCGTTTCGACCCTGCAGCCCCGTTTCGATCTCACAGTAGATATACGGAGCAAGGCGCCTCTCATTTCATAGCAATATACAATATCATCTATTTTCTGCACTCGTACTGATCAATTCTCCTCAAATTCATCCTGTTCAAGCAGGTGGAGCAATTCCTCATCATACGAGTTGTACCTTGATAGTTTTCGCGAGGCCGAGTAGATGAGGCGGGATAGACGTGCTCGGGTGTGTGTGTCTGCACGTCTTGTCGATTGCAGCAGCACCTCTGGGTCTTCTGATGCTTCCCATACAATTTTTCGCTAGGAACCCTACCAAAACGCGTAGGTTGAGCCATTATGAGTCCCTGAGTTACAGTAATTAGTGGTACAATCGCGTTTTCATTGTTGCACGCGCCCAAACTAAAACATCCCACGCTATCCGCAGAGGGGATAGGCCTGATGTCCCCAGGTACCCTTCGGAAATAACATGTCCTCCTAGAGTCACAAGAAACTGCGAAGAACATCCACGTGAGTTTAGTCGTTCTTGGCATGCCAAGCCAGACAATTTTTGTCACGAAGTGGGTCCAATAAAGTTCAGTAACAACCAAGTAACAATTATCTTTACTTAATGGTCCTTTTGTAGGAAAGGTCTCAGCTCAGAGCCTTCGTGGATTGCCTGTTCTGGCTTGTCATGGTATCCCATTAGATTAGGAAACCCACAGAAAACCATGGAATTTTGAGACAACGGAGAACCTCACCTTTTGTCGGGTGTCCACGTCGTATTCTTTGCGTCCCGTTTAAGTTGGGCAGCAAACTCCGGCTCTCCATGCTCGTTCCGGAAGACGATGAAGGTAATGTCCTATAAACCAAGTAATTAGCTAAGAGATTGCACATCCAACCGCGGCCGAGAACGACTCACCCGATGGTAGAGTCCACGCCCTGAATTGGCACAGGCAGTTGATTCGAGATACTCGCCTATCCGCGCAGACGTAAAGCCGTAATCGAGGGTCTCAGACCACATCGACACCCGGATCCCAGGGCGCTTATATTCGATCCAGTCGCGCTCCCAGAGATGAGTACCCAGATGGACCAGATGATTCTCCGTCACGTAGCGGCGTTTCCGCTTGCTGGCGGGCAGACCACGGAGATTGATTTGTTGATTCAGCCACTACATCTTGAATCAGTATTGCCCTGAGGAAAGGGAAGTCATCTGATGAGACCTACATTCGTAGTTGAACGTAAAGTACAGGGAGGAACAGGCTCGTGATCACGGCGGACCTGTGCCGTAAAGTTCTTCCATACCTGTTTAACACTTTTAGCAGATGGAAAGTCGTCCTCTCCATCGCAGCCATTCACACCCCAAACAATTCCTTTCGTGAAGTGTTTGAGGGTTCTCAGGTCGTAGGCATCCTTGACAGGGTCCTTTTTATTCTTTTCACAATAGCTATATATATTTGTTAGGAGGGGCCCATATAGTCAGCATTTGCAGAAGGATAACTCCAGGAGAGAGGATGTGAAGAAGACTATACACAAGCCAGAGCTCTTTGGCATCGTTATACCCCTTCTTTGTCCCGTCTTCAAGGCTCTTATGGACAGGTTCATCATCGATCCTAGTGTTATCTAATTCCGAACCTCGTTGTTCAGCCTGGTCAAAGAAACCGGATCTGCCTTTCCCCATCAAGTCCGGAAGTAGCACAGCTGAGGGCAGGGTGAGACTCGTTGGGGGTAAAGACACTTGGGGATGAAGAAGGGTAATTGGTTGGTGGGTTGGAACGTTGTAGACAGTCGACAGCGTAGTAGCAAGGACAAGTCATGCGCTGTAGCAAAAAGTGCAGTCTGTAACTACCAGGTAGTAGAGGGAGAACAGGTCGCGAGCGAGGGATGGCGTATATATGTACCCCAAGTTGGACCCAACTTAGAGCTGGTCTTCCACCAGAGCCATCGAAAAGAAGTGGGTGGAGATTCATCATTGCCGTGCAAGGGATCACCACAAGACCGACTGGTTCGAGTGTTGACATTAGGCAGGGGCTAGGGAACCCGCCGCAACCAAAACGGAGGGCATCGTCTAAAGTTGAACCAAAAAGAGGTTTTGAAGGCCCGCAGGCTCAGGGCAGGCTCAGGGCCTGGCTCAGGGAGCAGAGGGTGAGGCGAGGGTGAGCAAAGCGGCGAGCGGGCTAATTATAATGGGATGCGGCTTGTCGAGATTTTGGTCCGCGACTACCGGAGTAACTTATTAATAAAGCTCTTAAAAGTACACCTTGGCTGTCGAAAAAGGAGCTAACTTATTATACTTTGGCTCCAATGGAACATTTCAGACTTTTCTGCAAAAGAGGGCTCGAGTTATGTATATTTTTGGCGTATAAGGAATAATAAGAGAACATGTCCTGGGAAAGATTCCAAACCCAAAATTTGGGTTGGAGTTCCTTCAAAATGGCCAACAGTTCATCGCATCAGTTCACCGATACTCATCCATGAACTCTTTGTGGAAGGTGGTAAACCTGCCCACCCAGTCGGTGCCTGGGGCCAAAAAGGTCGTCCTGTGATACTCTCGTCAACACACCAGACTGGCATTTGACTTACGGCAGTGCTTGGAGGAACTCACCTGATATGTAAAGTACCCTCCTGTTGGCCAAATCCGCTGCCAGGCACAACACAAATGCCAGTTTTGTCCAAGAGCTTCAAGCAGTAAAAATCATCGGGATTCTTACCCGCGTCCTTTGCTGCCTTAACAGCTTTCGGGGGCAGTGTGATAGTGGGGAAGAGGTACATCGCACCCTGCGCATCTCATTAGTCACGATTGGTCCTTGACGAAGGCGACTTTGTAACTTAGTCGTACCTGGGGCTCGCCAATTTTGACGCCCTCCATCTGCTTGAAGGCCTCATATAGGGCGGTTGCCCGTTCCTTCAAACCATCCTTTATGGCGTTGTATTCACGGTCGTATATTTCAAATGAAGGGTCTCCAGGCTTGGGAGGATTGACCATCAGCTCGACCAGACACTGGCCAATGACTGGCGGACACAGCATGATAGAAATGAACTTGAAGATCTCCTTCTGGACTTGGCCGTCAAAGCCGACGAGTTCAAAGTAGCCCCCTCGGTGGCCGCACTCGCCTACCATTCCCTTGGAGACACTGTTTAGAGAGGCCAGTTCGACAGTATCATACTTACCCGGCTCGTCCTTCTGCAACTGCCTCAAGACACGCTTAAAGCTGTGGAATTTGCCTATGAAAACATTGGTCTGGTAGACCTCGTCGGCCATGATCACCAACTGCCTTTCTGCCGCAAACTTGATCACGGAGCGCACATCCTCCTCGGTCAGCGACGCACCAGTGGGGTTGCCCGGGTTAATGACGACAATGGCCCTCACGTCGGTGCCGTCAGCCACAGCTTTGTTGTATGCGTCTTGGATCACCTTCAGATCCGTGCCCCATGCCTTCTCCTCCTCCAGATAGTAAGGAACACAGCGGGCATCCAACAGGCTCAGGGTGGCGGTATATAGAGGATACTGCGGAATGGGCACAAGGACGCCGGTCTCAGGCTTGGCGGCAATGATATGAAGCAGCGTATTGACGCCTGAACTAGCTCCAGTGCTCAAGTAAACGTTTCTGAAGTCCGACGGGAAGCCGTCTCGGCGTTCGATAAAGTTGGCGACTGACTGGCGGATGGCTGGAGCACCAGCAGATGCGCTATAGGCGCCGACGGAGCCGACCTCACTCAGGAGCCAGCGAGCACGGTCGATGGCATCTTGCTTGTAGTTGAAATGATCTCTGAGCGCCCGTTCGTTCTTCAGCAGGTCCGGGTTCTCGCAGATGGCCAGCACCTGGCGGAAGAAGGTAATGGGCTTCTGACCCAATTCCTGCGGGTTGCCAATGTTGGCTGATATAACTTTGTCAAAAGGTAGTGGATGGTCTGGTGGTGTGGGTGGGCCATTGGCGTCGTGACTCTGGGCCGCTGATTTCTTAAGGAGTGCGCGGTATTCTTCTGATTTGATCGCGAGTTCGCCACGGACAGCGTATTTGGCTTCTTTGACATGGGGATTGATGTTGTCGATGTCGAGGGAGTGGAGGCGGGGAGTGGTGGACATGGTGCGGCGTGGGGGGCAGGTATAATAAGAGTGGGGAGGGTGGTAAGGGCAGGAGCGGCCTGGGGGGTTGGAGGGCCAATTAGTAGTGAGTCACTGACGATTAACTGACTCACCTGAACTAGATAGTGGTAAAGCCGAGGATGGAAGGATTGTCAGATAGGTGCAGAAAGAAGAAATGTCGTTGCGCAAGCACTGAGCGCGCCATAACAATGAGAATGCATGTGGGCCAGCCATGTTATCTGTACTCACAACCAGATTGCATCCCGCGTTGGAAGGCGGGGCATCGGGAGTGGTAGGGAAAGAGAAAAAATCCGGTGCGGGCTTTTTTAAGCTTAACTTAACTTAGATAGAGCATGAGCGTCCTCAGCCATTCACAAGATAGGACAGAACTCGGGATGTTCAGGACACTTAGGGTCGGTGGTGTGAGGAAGAAGTCCTAGGATGCAACAGAGCTCGAAGCGGATCAAGGGATGGAGGAATTGATCTCCGTTACGTGTGGGGTTACTACGGTACAGTACTCCCGTGCCGTCATTTTCAGACGCACTGGGACTGATGAATTATTATTACCGGTACTGCGGCGAATAGCTTCCACAGGGATGAAACTCGATCTAACTACTAAGGTCGCTATTCCCCGCAAAGTATGTTGTGCCGACAGTGTTCCACTTTCTGACGGGTAACAGCGCGTGACGCTGGTACAGTAATCGGTCTCGTGCCGTGATCTGCCATCACATTCTCTACGCTTAGTATTTATTAACCACCGTGTGTGTGGTGCTAAGGTACGCCGTTGCACGTGTATGCCGAGATCAACGCCGTCGCTGTGCAGTAGACCGAACCAATCCATCGGCGCCTCATGCCCTTTCACTGCCCCTCAATCTGACAGCCTGACCGTACTTTTGCAGCTTTGTGATCAGGGCATCGCCCTGCTTGACTAGATCTGCATACTGCTTATTCTTGTCGTCGGGCCGCGTCGTCTCAATGACGCCCTGGACGCGGTCGATAGTGCAGCTCACGCGGCCGCCAGCGATGAACTTGGCCAGATCGCGGTCGAGGAAGTCAACGCTGACGCCGAATGCCTGGGCCATGGTCTTCAAACCGACGACGCGGTACGACTGAAGCAGCTGCTGGTAGCCTCGCAGCCGCATCTCACGCACAAACCAGGCGCGGTGTTCGTAGAGGTAGCGGTCTTGGGTCAAGAAATTCTCCTCGACGCCGGCCAGGGCGACAAAGAACTTGTGGTAATTGCCCGCGTACAGATTCTTCACCAGGCCGCCCAGTGAGGAGAAGTCGACGGCCTCTTCTGTGTGGCTGTCGGTGGCGGACGTGGTGCCCAGGGTGCTGAGATTGACGAGCCCGGACGCGCGTTCGGCCGTGTCGGTCCCAACATCCTTCATCTCTGCGTCGTCTTTCTCTTCGCCGTCGCCTAGGATGGCTTTGATCTCGGGTGCATCGACCACCTTGCTCTTAAAGTCGACCCGCTTCAGACTCAGGCTACCTGCCAAGACGGCATACACAACCAAACTGCTGTAGCTACACAGTTCGTAGCTGGTGAACGTCGACAGGCTGTCGAGCAGGAGCGGCGCGGCCAGATTATAGGAGCGCACAGTGAGTAGATGCAGGCCTTTATAGGCCTTCAGCCGATTGCGGCGGTCCCAGTCGCCGCCGCTCTCGACGAGGATGCTGGCTCGATCGACCTGCTTCTTGACAAAGGCCTTGTCGTTGAAGAAGAGCCCAACGCGGATGATGGCGAGGACGATATCGATCTTGGTGCCTAATGGGCCGGTTTTCTCGAACACGGTCTCGAAGGTGCTGATTGCTTTGTCCTGTTCACCGCCTAGTCAGTGGCCGGTTGTGCTGGGCCTAGTGACCCACTCACCTTGTCGCCTACGCGGGCCCAGAAATCGGCCCTCTTGCCTCGCGCTGCCAATACCTCGGTCTCGCCTGCCTTCTCGGCCGCCTCATCTTCCTCCTTCTGGATCTCATCGAGCTCCTTGTCGTTGTCGGCCTTGAGCTCCTCGTACAAGGTCTCGTCCCACGGCAGGAGGTCTCGCTGTAGGGTCTTCTTATTGGGGACGAGATTGCTTGCAATGAGTGACCCTCGCCTTGCCCTGCTAGCAGTTGACTCAAGTGTATTGGATCTGGTTAAGGCCGGCTCGACCGCGGATTCAGCGCTGCTGTTGAGGACGCCCTCGATGGGATGGGCAAGGTGCCGGTAGAGCGGCGCCATCTTGTTTTCTTTGATTGCATGCTGCAGGTATTCTAATGAAGATCTGGCGTACGCGGGTTGGCGAGAGACTGACAGTGTAAAGATGGACTGGGCCACGTGCAGGTTGGGATACTTGGCGAACTGCTGCTCGGAGCCCATGGCGACGAGGGTGGCGGATGGCCGATGATTAACTGAGAACCAAAAGAGGGGGGAACAGAGAGGACAGAGATAGAGCGAAGGGAAGGGGCGGTGGTGAGAGTGAGAGGTGAGATGAGAGTAGCGGTACGGACTGGTTGGATGAACAAACTCGTCGTCGCGGCGGCCGCAGCCTGCCGGCCGTTCTCCAAACACGCCAAGTCCTCTCTATCTCCTCCACCAACAATCAGTCTCAAGTGACTACGGTATTATCGGTCAGAATACAGAATTAGCCAGTCCATCGTCCATGATTGAAACCAGGTTTGGCTAATTAGTAGCAGCTAAATGATATGACTTGTTAAATATCAACAGCAACCATTGCATCCGTCTACAACATTTGGACCCCTGTGCAATCAAGTACCGGTAGTCAATCAATCACCGTTCGCAGCCGTGCAGGCATGCCAATGACACCATATGAATCTTGCCCAATCTTGTATACTAAACACCATGTCACACAGGCTTGAACGCTGATCCAGCCCTTGTTCTTAAAATTTCTGCCACCGAGGTCTAGCCAAACTCAGATTCCTGTCCATTCATGAGATCGTGAATCGAGTTGAAACATCGAATTCGCACGGTTTAGCTAGTTTGTACGCCGTGAGAAGACCATCTATGCTACCGCACCCAATCCTCATCTTCTTGAGCATCTCCGTCCAGACTCAACATAGGGTCCGACAGGTCGGGCGCCATCGACCATGCAGGGTCTTGGGCCATCGACGTTGTTGGCATCGCTGGCTTTGTTACTGGCTGCACACTGGGCCCGTCATTCATATGTGCGTACTCTTGAGCTTCGTAAACGGTTAACGGATGCAGAAGATTGGGGGGGCTCGCCACCGCAGAGCCGGCATCGGGTTGGTGTGGTGCAGGTGGCCGCCGCAGCCCATCACGGTAGGCGATGCTGTTGGTCTGCATGATCCGGAATTGCCGGTTTTGCATCTGCATCTTGCGCGTCTCGTCCTCGGCCTGCTTGATAAAGTCGTCAATGCCAAGATTGCCGAGCTTCTCCGACGCCAGGAGGGCCGCGTGCGGGGTTCCGTAGTAGGACGAGGCAGAACTGTGTCGGTACTGGTCTGAAGACATTTCATCGCCGCCATTACTGCTCAAGTCGTTCGATGGTTCTTGACTGAAGGATCGCAGCACGCTCGGCCGTGGATTTGCGGGGCTGAACTCTTCCACCTCAGAGACCTCACCACTCGATGCATTAGATGCGTTGTTTAGAAAGGCAAACTGGGTGAAAGGGTCGTACGTGCTTATGGGCGAAGGCTGCTGGTTCAAGTTGAACTGGCCAGTGCGGATGATGCCTGCATTGCTGTCATTCGAGTCGCTGAATCCGTCATTGGCCCACTTGGGCGGCTGGTACTGTTGGGCCTCTTCGTAAGACATGAACCAATCACGCGGGATTTCGTCAAGCTGGCCAAGGCCGCTCTGGGTCAAGCGCTCTGGTCTGTTGCTGAAGGAGGAATAGTCGAGGGCAGGGTTAAAAGGCGGAATATCGAAATTGCTTGGGGCAAGCAGTGCGGGCGCGAGCATGGGTGAATTATGCTCTGATCTGACTTGGCGCGTTGCGTCAGTATTCATGATGCTATGCAGCGGTGACTCAAGCTGCGGCTTCGTGGTCATGTTGGTCAAGGGCAAGGGCAAGGAATCGCTCGAGCGCTGGGCGGCATCTTGCTGGTCGTGAACAGTGTGAGAACGAGAAGGGATCTTGTAGGGCGAGCCAAACTGGTTGTGCGAGTCGTTGAATTTGTGGACGGGCTTGTGGTGGCCGTTGGTGAAGACGGTAGGTTTGCTGCCATGGGAATTGTGGTTTGATAACCGTTTGAGCGTTTGGTTTGGCTGAATGGCCTGGGTCTCTTCTTCCGGTACGGCTTGTAGGTGATCCTTTTTGGCCGCACAGGTGCATTTGGAGGTGTGCTGGCAGCAGCACGTCCCGGCCTCTACTGTGGGTTAGTGTCGGTCTTGATACAGCACCAGCCCTGCCGTCACGTACCATGATTGCCGTCTTTATCGTGTGGGCAGTCTTCCCTGGAATGTCCTTTCTGCATACACTCGCAGTGGACGTGCTGGGCGCGGGTCTTGCGCATGCCCCGACAGTGGTGGCATTGCGACACCGGCCGTCCTTTCTTGTTCACATGGACGAGTTGGCGGTCTATCTCACACACACACACACACAGACAGAGATCAGCATTGTCGATCAGCGTGCGAGTTGTCAACCAGCCCACGTACCTGAATGATGGCAGGACGACACTCGGTGGCCCCGGACGCACGCTTCGCAGGCGTATTTTTCTCCGTTGATTAGCATCACGATCCAAGTCCACGGCCTTGGGTAGTGGAGGCCCGGATGAGTAAATCCGTCCGAGGCCGACCGCTCGACTCGGCCAGGCGGTGCTGTGGCGCCGCGTGACGAGTTGACAACCAGAGCAGCGAGCGACCGAAGAGCAGTCAGCCAGCAAGATTGATTGATTGATTGATTGATGGTTTGATGGTTTGATGGTGGTGCCGACCACTCTCTGGCTCACCGGCCGTGGTCGGCTGGGGCGCAAAACTGGCAGTGGGCAAGTCGACCGCCACACGGCGAGACAAAGCTAGGAAAGAGGCAAGCAAAAGGCCGATGCTACAAGTTGTCAGGCTCAGACATGCTGAGCGGAGGCCGGAGGCACAGACGAGCACTTGATAGACGATGGTCGATCACAGTCGGCATGGGTGGTGCAGGCGCATCAGAACGGTAGCTGCAGACCAGACGCAGCCTGCGTTGCAGACAATGTCACAGTGGGCTGACCACACTGTATGTATGGATGGTGGGATTGCGTTGGCCGCCCCCGCCACAAGGGCGGCGCCAGTGGCCAGTCGTCCCACGCCCCAGTGCCCAGCGCCGCGTACCCGGTACCCAGTACGGAAGACCCAGCAAAGCCCAGCACCGAGGGAGGCAGGATCCCTTAGCGTATAATTCCTCAAAAGCCTGTACAGTGACCAGGCCCAGTGACAAAGAGGCAGAAGGACCCTGATGCCATCTGGCCAGTCCTAGCTAGCCTAACTAGTTAGTTGACCTGTGCCCTGTCTCTGCACGGTCTGTTACGCAGGTCACGAGCACCTAATTAGGGAGGATCAGGGCCAAGACGATAACTACGGCGTCAAGGGCTCTCTAATTGCGGTGCCGACTCAGCCGCATGGTTTTGAGTGATGGCAGATGCGCCCAACTTAATTTACACCCACCACAGCACTGCTCTGGCTATGGTAGTGCGGGCCGTCCCAAGTTAGCTGGCGGCTTCGCGGCTCTGACTCCGAGCATTCGCGGCTGCCGGACCGGACGGGCTGGATGGGTTGGCCTAACTACCGTACTGGTGGCTCACCTACGTATCGCGCGTTCGCTCGATCAGATGACTCTGAAGGTGTAATTATGCTTTTATCTGCTGGATTGTCCTACTAAGGTAAAGGCTACACCATCAACATCTGCAGGTCAAGAAATGGCACCTCCCCCCCAGCCTAGCACCGTAAAATTTCGGACCTTTGGCGAAAGCAATCTTGTCTCCTAGACTTGCGCCTGGTTCAGACCGAGGTCTCAAGCACGGGATGCAGTTGTCTTTTCCTGCCCTCTAGCGCAGTCGTCTTGATGTTCCCCACAGCGGCCTGTGCTCGGATAATGAATCCGGACTGCCGCAGTACGCATCTACACCTCAGGACCAGCCTTGATGACCTCGGGTGTCGCTTCATCGCTGTACTTGGAGAAGTTCTCCTTGAACAGACGACCCAGCTTCTTGACCTCGTCCTCGAAGCTAGCCGAGCCAGTCCAGCTCTTCTTCGGGTTGAGCAGCTCATCAGGCACATTTGCGCAGTGCTTGGGCACGTTCAGGTTGAAGATGGGATAGACCTCGTACTCAGCCTTGGCAAGCTCACCGCTGTGGATAGCGTCCAGGATGGCACGAGTATACTTGAGCGGGCAGCGCTTGCCACCAGTCGAAGCACCCGCACCAACCCAGCCGGTGTTCAGCAACCATGCGTTGGTCTTGTGTTCGGAGATCTTGTTAGCAAGCATCTTAGCATACCTCATCGGGTGCAGCGCAAGGAAGGGCTGGGCAAAGCAAGACGAGAAGGTTGCCTGTGGCTCCGTCACACCGTCCTCAGTGCCGGCCATCTTGGACGTGTAGCCCGAGATGAAATGAAACATGGTCTGGTCGGTGTCCAGTTTCGAGATGGGTGGCAGCACACCACGAGCATCACAGGTCAGCAGGATGATGTTGGACGGATGGTTCTCCGTCAGGCACGGAATCTTGGCATTTTGGATGTACTCAATCGGATACGCGCAACGCGTGTTCTCCGTCAGGGTGGCATCGTCGTAGTCGACCTCACGTGTCTCCGGGCTGAAGACAACATTCTCCAAGACGGAGCCAAACCTGATGGCGCCGTAAATGTCGGGTTCCTTCTCGGCCGATAGGCCAATGCACTTGGCGTAGCAGCCACCCTCGATGTTGAACACGCCACGGTCCGACCAGCAGTGCTCGTCGTCACCAATCAGTTTGCGCTTGGGGTCAGCAGACAATGTCGTCTTGCCAGTGCCAGAGAGACCAAAGAAGACCGTGACATCGCCCTTCTCACCTTCGTTGGCCGACGAGTGAAGCGTCAAGACGTTGTGCTTGACGGGCATCTCGTAGAAGAGGACGGTGAAGATGCCCTTCTTCATCTCGCCGGCATACTCTGTGCCCAGGATGACCATCTCTTTCTCGGCAAAGTTGATCGCAACGCTGGTCGCGCTGGTCATGCCGGTCGTGTATCTATTGGCAGGGAACGTACCAGCATTGTAGATAGTGTAGTCAGGGTGGAAGTGCTCCAGGTCCTTCCTGTCCGGCCTGATGAGCATGTTGCGCATGAAAAGCGCATGGTAGGCCCGGGCGCAGATGACGCGCACGTTGATGCGATAGCGCTCATCCCAGCCTGCATAGCCGTCGATGACGTAGATGCGGTTTCGGGTGTTGAGGTAGTCGATAGCACGCTCGTGGTTGATCTTCCACACCTGAAGCGCCTTACGTCAGCCTTGCCCTCCACTGCGCCAAGCTTTGCACTCTACATCGGAACTGGGCTGCGGGCGGAGCCAACCCTCGGCACGTGAATGGGAGATTAAGGTGGGGCAACTTTGCTCTCACACCCGGCCTTTCCTCGTGCCTCGCGCTTGTCAAGATGCGGGGATGGACTTGGCAACCATAAAGTCTGGTTGTCATGGCAAACAACCGTGTCGTGGTTCGTTGCGAGGGGAGCATGTGCACTCACCTCTGGGGTCATGGCCTTGTTAACAGGGCCCCACCAGACATCCTTCTCCGAATTGGGTTCCTTGACAATGCGTTTGTCCGATGGCGAGCGGCCAGTCTTGGAGCCTGAGTACGCAGTCAACGCTCCACTCGAGGTGATTGCACTGCCGGATTCGTAGACCAAGGCGTCTTCGTAGAGCGCTGAAACTGATGGATTAGCAACAATAGCAACTCTGTCGTAGTCCTGAACACCAGTCAGCCAGCGCCTCGGTAACTCAGTGGTCGTGTGACTTACAATGTTGGCGTGTGTATGCAGCTCCTCCTGTTCCACACGTCAGTACTTCCACTCACCTCTCAGGTCAAGCTTTCCTACCTCAAGTTCAGTGTGCTCCCGACCCGGCTGCACACCGGCCGGGTGCAAGGCCGTCTTGTTGACGGAATTAGAGCCCATGGCTGGCCTGTAGGCTTGGATGTTGGCTTTGAACACTTCAGTGCGAGCTTGGTTAGATTCACCAACACCAGGAGTGACAGGACGTGGGTTGTCCTTCAGAGAATTAAGATGGTCGGCCATGGCAATATTGGGAAGCGTGCAATAAATGTATCTTTCAGTCGGCGCTGCCTAGCTAAGGATAGTCTTCTAGCGCACCCACAGTGATAGCGGGTCAAGTCGGGGAGATGATGGTGCAACACGTCAGGCCTTATACTATTGTAACAGTTGCACACTCTCCGAGTCTTCCCGATGCTGGTTTGGTTTTCGCTGTTACTTATTCCGTGTCCACACAAGTTCCGTCTGTGTCCCCCAAGGAAATTGAGAAGTAAGGAAGAGACAGACCGGACATCGAAGCGGTGGCGATATTCTTTCGAAGCTGCGGCCGCGTATTGGTCAGCCTTTCTCGGCATTTTGCTTCTTGCTGGAGCGGGGACCTTGAACTAGACCGCTGACATCCTGGATCTTCCGCACCTTGTCACTTTTAAGCAATCGAGCAGTATCTGGTTCGTGGCACTGGTTCGTGGCACCGGTTCCGGGTTCCCCAACGAGAGATCATGAGCCCGATGGCGGAGATGAGCATCTCGAACATTGTATGTTTTCTGGCCCGGAGCTCAGGCTTACCGGTTCGCATTGCAGCTACTAGCAAACTACTCGAGAGCCTCCACTTTCTCCACAGCTTAGGCTCTCAGCCAAAGATGGTACAAGTTCGTCAACACATATAATGACGGTCCTCCCAGAGTTCACTTTACCACAGCATCAATTGACCTGGAACACGTCCCTATTAGTCGTCGGCCGGTCGGAGTAGATAGGCAGTTAGCTGAGCATAGTATAGCACAAAGCTGAGACCCATCAAGCCGTCTTTTGCCATGTTCCCCAGACGCCCACCAAGCTGCTGATCGTGCCGGCCAGGCCGACTAAGCCATCGTCAAGGTCGGCGTACCCAAGAGCCGAAACTGGCACAGTCAAGTCGCACAGATCTGAAATCAGTTGAATGCGAACGGCTTGTGCTTGTCTGGTGCATGTTAGTTAGCTTATGCCGCAGCTACAATTTCTGGAGTAACCCACCTTGCAATCTTGACGCCCTCTACCTTGCTCTCTGCCTCCTTCTCATCCAGAGCTTTCGCCTTTGCCTGCAGCCGGTACGTGGCGTAGAACCCGGCCAATGCGCTGGCCAGTAGACCAGCGAACCAGAAGCGAAAAGCACGGGCTTGTAACTGCTTGGTACCCTCGGATTTCTTAAATCCAATTGCATCGGGCACTGTGAGCATGTCGAAAAACAAGTATCCTGCGTAGCCCACTTGGCGAACCAATTGCAGATACTGGGCAATCTTGTCACCGTTGTGAGCCTTCTGCGAGGCATCGTAAATCTCGGCCGCCGCCCTTACATGCTCCACCCACTTGCCGACACGGAGTATCTTTCGAGTCAGGCCGAGTTGGGTCTTGACCTTGGCCCACGGCTCGATAGATGATGCTGGCTCATTCGTTCTGTAGAGGTACCAGGCGTAGAATCGGCTGAAGTACTGGATGGTCCGCAGCACCTTGTCGCGGCCAACTGAGGCAGGTCAGTAACCCTAATTCGACGGATATAACACCATGCGAGCGCACCTGTTGTTGCAACGTAGCGCAGGTAGTGCGTCACCGCCGGATGATAGATGAGGGTATCAGCAACCATCTTGACATGCACGCTTTCTAGAAGCTGATGGTTTCAACAGAATCTAGATGAATCGGGGTGATGGCGAAGGGAAATAGACGGCAACCGGATACAGATCTGTGCCAAGACCGCCAGGTCAGCCTCGGTAACTCTTCCAGGATGTCCAGCGAACCAGATCCAAGGACTCATTCTCGCAGATGATTAGTTAATTAATTACTTGGATGGTTGGGAGGGACTCGGCTTAATTGCGTCATCTGGATTCGATCAACACATTCAGTGCTATATGGTCTAGATTGCACTTCAGTACAGTATAATAAGTTAATCCCAAAAGGGTACCAAGATGCCCTTACAGCCGAAAGTTAGATTGCTGTTCGTGACTGAGAGCGGTCCCGAAGAGCGCACGGATGAATTCATGTAACCGGTATCCAAAGACAAGCTTGATGTTGCCGTCCCCTTGTTAAGCCATTATTATTGTATCACGATGCCGACGAAATCGCCGTTTCCCGGTGTCGAGATCCCCGACGTCGATCTTTGGGGTCTCATGTTTGATAGGAAGCGAGACTTTGCTGATGACCAAGGTGTGACGTTTAGATTCGCTTGTATGCTTTGGATCTAACAAGGCCAGTCATATATCGCGCATCCGGCTCAGACCGCAAGTACACTTGGACTGGTGTGAAGGAAACAGCAGCTGCTTTTGGCAAAGGCCTACGAAATCTCTGGGATTGGCAGAAGGGCGATGTTCTGGCCATATTTGCGCCCAACGATGTCGACTTCGGCCCGCTGGTATACGGCGTCTTCTACGCTGGAGGCACGGTTACCCCAGCAAATCCCGGGTATTCAGCAGATGAACTCTCTTTCCAACTCATAAATTCTGAGTCAAAAGCGATTGTAACGACGAAGGCCTGTCTTGAAACAGCTCGGAAAGCTGGTAAGAAAGCAGGCATCCCAGAAACCCGGATTTTGTTGATGGGGACTGAGCGTGATCAGTCGCATAAGTTCAAACATTGGACGAACATACGCGCAACATCAGGAGCTGTTCGGTACCGTCGGCGGAAACTGAATCCGGACAACGACATTGCATTCTTGGCATACTCGAGCGGTACAACAGGGCTTCCCAAAGGCGTCATGCTCAGCCACAGAAACATCGTGGCCGATGTGCTCTTGATCACAGGTGCTGTCGGCAAATGGTACTCCAGCAGCAAGGACAAATTCCTCGGCGTGCTGCCGTTCTTCCATATCTACGGCCTAACCGGGTTGGTCCACCAGCCCCTATACAGAGGCTTAGAGGTCGTTGTGATGCCAGCCTTCAACCTCGATGTGTTCCTGGAGACTATACAAAACCAAAAAATCACATTCGTCTATGTTGCACCCCCAGTCCTTGTGCGACTTGCTAGCGACCCAAAGGTCGATCAGTATGACATCAGCAGCTTGAGAATGATTACAAGTGGTGCAGCCCCATTGACAAAAGAGTTGGTCGATGCGGTGCACAAGCGAACCAATGTTAAGATCAATCAGGCTTATGGCCTAAGTGAGACGAGCCCTATGTCTCACACACAGGTAGGCAACCTTATTGTCAGTCTTTGTTGCTTCGGCTGACCATTGCATAGCCATGGGATGAATGGTACAGCTCTGTGGGTTCGGTTGGAAAACTGTTTCCCAACATGACAGCCAAGTACATGTCACCGGAAGGGAAAGAATTGAAGGCAGGAGAAGTGGGCGAACTCTGGCTGTCGGGGCCGATCGTTTTCAAAGGTTACTGGAAGAATGAAGCAGCGACCAAAGGCTCCATGTCAGAAGATGGCTATTTCAAAACTGGAGATGTTGGTTTCCAGGACGAGAAACAGAATTTCTATATTACAGTCAGTCTATCAATCCCTAGTCTCATTTCATCTGCTGACCAGAGACAGGATCGCGTGAAAGAACTGATCAAGTACAAAGGCTTCCAAGTCCCACCGGCAGAGCTCGAAGGCAAGCTCATGGACCACCCCGGCGTTGATGATGTGGCCGTAATCGGCGTCCACGATGAGGAACGGCAGACAGAAATACCCAGGGCTTACATCGTTGCAGCCAATGGCAAGAACACGCAGCAAGACGCACAAGATATCGTGAATTGGTTGGGCCAGAAAGTCGCCGACCATAAACGCCTGAGAGGTGGTGTCCGGTTCATTGATGAGATTCCGAAGAGTGCATCGGGCAAGATATTGAGGAGGCTACTCAAAGAGAAGGCTAAGCAGGAAGATGTACTCGGTAGGAAGAATGCCAAGCTCTGATATCATGGATCAATCACATGGACGCACACGCTATTATAATTACCACGGAAGTTAAGTTAGGTCCTGTCCCAGTACGTTGCTTTTCCTGAGGTTCCACTTTCCCGCTCCTCCTTTTGGACAGTTACATCCTTCTAACGCACTTTTTGGGACCGCCAATGGAAAGACACTTTGCTTCAGTCATTGCAAAGCATGCTACTGTATATTTGGAATGCACGGCAAACTTACTCATCATTCACCTTATGCTTCATCTTTCCTCTACTGTCCCTCACTGGTAGCCTCGTCCACCACCAGAACACACCGACTCATGGATTATCCAGGAAGGCTCACATCTGCATATCGGTGACCATGACAAGACACCATGGGTCGCAGTCTCTGGCTTCTGTGTAGTGGTGGATTTTCTTCAACGCATCTTTCAAACACGTGCTATCGGCTTTCCTTTTCTCACTCGATATGCCACTCTCCTCTTTGTGACGTCCCTCTGACCATATTGATCCAGTCTTGCTAGCTCCGTTGGCACAGCTGAGTTGACTGGCGAGCTGAATGCTGGGCACAGCAATCGATGGTTCATCTTTCCGGTCATCGATGATTTGGCTCTGATATCTTCCAACAACTCCTTGCTCCCATTCTCATGGGGCCCTACCCACACAATACAACTTTCGCTGCTAAGAAAACGTTGCCAATCATCTGCACCTGCCTTGCCTTCTCATCCAGATCTCTCTGGCTAATGCTGATTGCGTCAACTCAAATGCGTCGCTTCTGCTTATTCCGTCCTAGCTGGAGTAGACAGTCATGCAAGTTCTTGCGAATGGAGACGGACTGGCCATCGATGGTGAGTTCGTGCAAAGCATGATCATCGCCACAGGTGTGAGATACAGCATCGAAGGTCGAACGCCGCGTGATATCGAAGGTCGACAAAGCAGCTGACAGGTCTTCATCCAGGAGGAGGCTGAGCACACGTGTCGAAGTGGGTGTTGGAAGAAGTAGGTATAGAGAGTCGTTACCTTCCTGCATTCGTCGCACCCATACGCAATAGTGAATATCTTGAGCGCTTGTACGCCGGTGCTACTAAAGAGTCGTAGGATGGAGTTATGGATGTTGATCGCCTAACCAGCATGGCAGCTGTTGTGGCCTGATGAAACGGGCCCAGACCAATTTAAGATTGAGCGCATTACCACCATAGTGGATTAAGAGACAGTCGAGTCCACTCCTCAGATGAGGTGCTTGCTAAATTATGATACCCATCGATCGTTTCGCAGTGTTTTGCATTATAGATTTGCGACCGCCAAGCCCCCTGTTCGAACACCACCTATTTCCCCACGACTTTTCGCTGCCGCTCCTGAACGGCACACGTCACTGCAGCAACGCACAACTTTATATATTATTATAGTATTTCCAAACTGCTCTCGAACTCAACCAGCAATTTGGGCATTTCACTCCTTGGCTTCGATAAACATTGCCACCAAATAGCTAAGAAACCTACATACCCACCCCAATGTGCTTGATGGCCCTTTGTCGAGAAAGGAGACCTGATCCCGTTGTAGCGCGACTCCACGGCTGGAATACATATTTCTCCCATTGTGCTTGTCGCCTCATAAAGGAGGGCTCTTGCAAAGTGTGACTCCACGGCTGGGGATACTAGAAGTAGTCCGGGATCCATTGACTGTCTAGTTGAAAGCAACTAAAACTGCTAATAGACGGTGGTTTCGGGGCCTACCATCTCAGGGTAGGTAGTTTTTTTTTCGCTTTGTGGTTTTGGTTTCTAGAGTTCTGCTCGGAGGACAGAAAGTGTTGTCAGGGCGCAACCGCACGTGGGTCTCTCGTCAGAAGGTGCATGGAGTCAATTGAAGATTTGAAACAGAACGCTGACTTGAAATTGGATTATTTTTCGTTACATTCCTATTTAGCTTGTCAATGTGCTGTAGCTTTGAATTTGCGCAAAAAAATTAGTGTTCTCAGAGCATTTGAAGCTGTGGCCGAGCACCTCGATTATGTGACACCAATTTCAATGTGGATCAAAATACGGTGTGTCGAGTGCTGTGTTTCACGTGGGAGGAACTGCACGAAGAAAAGAATTTGCAGGGCAAGGTTGATAGCATGATATTCATGGAATGTTTTCGTACACAGTGTCGCCGACTTTCGGAGGCTCTAGGAAATCATCAGGGACATCATCTGGCAGTTGATGCTTTTCTGCCCAGCCCCTGATTGCTTCGAAGTTTCGACATGTGTGCTTCGTATTGAAGTCGACGTATGCTTCGGGGCCCGTTCGGTTCCACCATACTTGGCCGAGGACACCGATGTCAACAGCGCACATGAGCTGCTGGCGGATGATGTCAAGACAGTGTGCTGACTAGGGTCAGTTTACACATGACTGGGGGGGGTAGCTGGGAATAGTACGTACTGACGTGGTACTGGAGGATAGTGTCGTTATTGCGAAACGGCCCCTCCCCTTTAGCATGGTAGTAGTCGTAGTTGAGGTAGAGGGCCTGTCGGAGGAGATTCTAGTCACAACCAAGTCAGTTCAGCTCGCTTTGCCATAGTTGCTGACGTACCAGACAGTGCAGGTGATGGAGGCCCTCCACATTCGCAGGATAGCCGCCTCCGTACTTCTGGCTGATCTTGACTTGGTCTGGGAGAAGATTCGATTTCGAGGCCAGTTCAGCAGGAACTCGTACACCGCGATCTGTGACAAAGTTGGCGGTCTCTCCCTGGATCGACAATATTCAAGAGGCATATACAGTTCACACCCAAAGATTCCCAAGCGGCATCCACCTCAGGACTTGCGTCTTGTCGGAAGATGGTAGGCTTCATTAGTGATCCATTGAATCTTGTTGTTTCAAACCGAATCCCCACATCCTGGACCACGGGTGCTATTTCAGTCAGATACCGCCATCTTGCTTTGATTCAAGGCTGCTCACAGAACTGTGAAATATGACCGGTACAAAGACTGTCTAGATTTAGGTTGAGCTTGCTGGAGTGAACAACCCAGATCAAGAACAATGCTGTTAGAGTGAAGAAGCCAGCAACGAATGGTATGATGCCCCAGCTGATATGGAGTGCTTTACATTGCTGGGGCGGGAGCGCGCAGGTCTCTTCTAGAAATGGGGACTCGGCGCCATCATGCTGCCCGACTCGATGATACTTCAAATTCATCTTCTCTGAGGACCACCACATTGTCGACAAAAGCAACAAGTACAGTGAAGACGTTCTGTAAGATAGAAGGAGATTCGAGAGTTGGCATAACATACTTGAAGTTGAGACCTTGGGTGATGATTGCTCATGGAAGCTCCCGCTGGTCAAGTTCTTTGGACAGCTGCCCTTGCAGCCACATTGCGTAGTGTCTGAACGAGCTTAGGCAGATGAACTCGTATCGACAGGTCTAGGCTCCTTGACATCGCCTGTTACATTGTCCGGCCACAATTGCGTGCGCGCCAGGTTGTCAGCTGCCCCCAGGTCAGCTTGCGGAGGGAACGTTGACCCTGCATGAACTTCAGCTCCATCTCAGAAGGACATAATAATACCGGTAGTTAAGGCTTCTTTACGGACAACCGGATAAGGCTTGGCATAATGACTATCTAGGCTCCACTTGACTAGGAAAAACGGAGTGTAATCGTCGACGAGACACGTGAACAGTACACGCCTCTTGGGCAAGCTCCCGTAATAAAGCGGCGCCCAACTGATGGGAACATTATTACAGTAAGTTTATTAAGCGGCTGCAATCTCGACTTCGGATGGGAGTCTCGTTTACAACTTCTCACACACACATCTTCGCAACTCTGGACCTTCTTTGTACGCTAACCGCAGCCTTGTTCGACAAAGCATGCTTTGAGCTGGTGCACCTCGTGTTTGACAGCCCTGAATAGACCCCAATACGGATAATCTCAGCTCGTCGAGAGACGTGCCCATTGACAAGGTTGGATGCGGAGATGCATGGGCAAATCCTTCTGCAGCCGCAGCATCAGGTGTGGTACTCTGCCCTCAGCCATCGTGTTTTGGGTACTCACGAGGCGCCATTAGCAATGGTCTTCCTAACATGAACGGCCCCGCCAACAGGTTCAACATGTGGCTGCAACGGAAGCTAAGCATGTAGATGGCGCTGTACCAGGTCATCCGACCTCAGTATCTTACTGTACAGGGCGTTGGATTGAGGAAGAGCCTTAGATCAAACCCCGGACGCTAGCTGGAGAGCTTGAAGAACTCCTCGCTTAACGGAAAGCCAACTCTACAGACACGAGTTGCCGCTCCTGATACATGACAGTTAGCAGTCGACATCTCTTGCACATGTTGAGAGCTTGAAAGACTTTATATTCCCTGTCATCCTCACTTGCTCCTTTATGACGAACCCATCATCTTCCCCCCCCCGCATCACTAACTCTCAAAAAACACCCCCCAACCAGAAGATGAAGTTCACTCCAGGAACTATTATGGCACTGACACTGGCCCTAGCCAACTTGGGCCAGGGCGCGCCTGTCGATACCAGAGAGGCTTCTCCAGAGGCTGCTCCGGAACCGGCCGGATATGGGAACTACGGCAACTACGGCAACTATGGAAAGTACGGCAACTATGGTAGCTACAAACGAGACGCTTCTCCAGAAGACCTCGAGGAGAAGCGAGATGCCGAACCTGAGGCTTCTTCAGAACCTGCCGGCTACGGGAACTACGGCGACTACGGTAACTATGGAAAGTATGGCAACTACGGCTCCTACAAGCGCGATGCTGCCCCTGAAGACGTTGAGGAGAAGCGAGAGGCCAAACCTGAGGCTGCTCCAGAACCTGCCGGATATGGGAACTACGGCAACTACGGCAAGTATGGAAAGTATGGCAACTACGGCTCCTACAAGCGCGATGCTGCCCCTGAAGACGTCGAGGAGAAGCGAGAGGCCGAACCTGAGGCTGCTCCAGAACCTACCGGCTATGGGAACTACGGCAACTACGGCAAGTATGGAAAGTACGGCAACTATGGCTCCTACAAACGAGATGCGGCTCCCGAAGACGCTGAGGAGAAGCGAGAGGCTGACCCAGAGCCAGAGCCAGAGCCAGAGCCAGAGCCAAAGCCGGCAGATTATGGCAATTATGGCAATTATGGCAAGTACGGCAAGTACGGCAGCTATGGTTCATACTAGTGCCACCGGGCACTGACAAAGGGCCTGCATCACCTGGACATGCTCTGGCTGAGGGTTGGAGAGAGGAGCAATACGACGGTTGACAAGAAGTGGGAATATGTAGTGGAGAGCGGGTTGTGACATGTCTATACTGTGACGCATCGACAAATAGTGCGATGGCAACGCTCATTACATTGGGAGCATCTCATGGGGTATTTCCATCGTATGGTATGTACACGTGGGCAAGATCCATCATGCAATATAACGCCATCTCTTTGCTCAGCAATCTGGCCCTCACAGTAAGGCGCTAGATGTCATCTAGAATCGGGAGACATTGGCATTAATAAGAAGCAGCGACAGCCTTTCAGAGTTGTAGAAACGAACACGAGGCTCTGGACTCGAAATAGCCCCAATGGATCCGAAAGCTACTGCAGTTCTGGGGAGCCCAACTCTATTTGGACTAGCATTAAGAAGGGTCGATCGAGGTAGGGAACGAGCCTAGAACGATGTTTCAGCTCAGGCCGAAGTAAGTTAGAAATAATAATAAGTTGGCGAAAGGAGGTGCTCGTCTGGACCTGGGCCCTAGGCGTGTCGGATGCATCGCTGCTTTTGCTTCCAAATATCCATACTAGGATTAGCTGCCTTAATGATATAGCAGCAAGTTCACTTCGCTGGTCTTGGCGACAATTTCCCCTTTGAGCGATCCTCTCCTTCGCCAATAATGAAGACAGAGGCCAAGTTAAGCAGCGTCGGGCGTAACCCATTTCATCTTTCAGTTCTGTTTCATCGTTGGGCCTAGTTCTCCGGCCCTCACCCAACTCGCCATGTCATCGTCCGCGTCATCAGCAGTCGCTGCAGCTGCTCGCCGATGCAGCAGCGCTCAGCTTGTCTTTTCGACGGCGCGCGTGCAGCGCCGGTCCCTGTCATCGCAATGCCTTCGAATCACATTTTCCTCTTCTTCTACCATCTCATCACGACGGCGGACACAGCAGCAGCAGCAGCAACAGCAGCAACGGAGATGGCAGAGCTCTGAAGCGGCAGCAGCAGGTCCGGAAGCAGCCACAAGCCCGAAAATCCAGGGCATCGTGGAGCAAATATCCGGGCTGACGCTGCTGGAAACAGCCGATCTGGTTGCGAGTCTGAAGGTTAGTAGGGAACCCTTTCTTAATTGGAAAAGACTTGACTGTTCATTGGGAAGAAAAAGAAGAGAAAATAAGGCAAAAGAAAATGAAAATGAAAAGCTAGTCTAACAATCTCTGGTCTCTCTAGAAATCGCTCAATATCCCCGACATCTCCTTTGCCGCACCGGCTGCTGCGGGACCCGCGGCGGGCGGTGCAGCGGCAACAGCAGCAGTAGCAGCTGAGGAGGAGGAAGCACCGGCAGCTGCGGCGGAAAAGACCCTGTTCACGCTCAAGCTCGAGTCGTTTGAGGCGACGGCCAAGCCTAAAATTATCAAGGAGGTCAAGAGCATGTTAGGCCTGTCGCTAGTAGACAGTAAGAAGTTTGTCGAGAGTGCGCCTAAGGTGCTCAAGGATGGCGTGCCTAAGGAAGAGGCGGAGAAGATTAAGCAGCTGCTCGAGGGATTGGGAGCAAAGGTGTCGATGGATTGAGAAAAGAAAATAAAGGACGAGGTGTGTGATGGGTTGTGTTAGAATGGATGGGGTGGCGAAGTCGTTCCTCGTCCACCCGGCCTCTTTTTTCAACTCCTCCCTTTTAGACCTATGTTTGTACAACTAGCAGCCAGAGCCAAACGCCAAATGCCAGAAGCCAAAAGCCAAAAGCCAACCGTGGGTAATTTCTGCAATATGAAAAGAGTGAATTAGGATTGAATTCCCCCTCCATCCGCATTTTTCTGCCGTGGCTCGTATTATTGCCGCTACCAGTCGTAAGCAAGAATCTCATCGGCAGTAGGTCTATCACTATAGGGTCGAGATTCAGTTTCATGAGCCAAGCAATCAAGTCCTCCTTTTTCACCCTTCTGGCACATCTCCCTTTCGGTGATATGTGGTCAGTCTTATCTAGGGAGGCGATTTCAACATCTTGGACGCCCCGGGCGTACAGTAATTCTCATACAAGTCCACGAATTTTCGTTGACACATATTTCAGTCCGTCTCAGTATCTCTTGTCTTTTTTATATTTATTTAAAAAGGAATAGATGCTCAGAATTGAAGGCTTTGCAGGTACGGCAGCACAATTGTACAATTGGAGGATCAGTGGTCTCGTCCAGCATGAGCCTGATGTAGGCAGGGTGATTGGCCGCTGAATCGCGGAAAGAGAGAACGTCAGTCACGCTCTATTAGTTCTTGCAAGTGGGGTTTCTGGCTTTTTTTGTCAGCGAACTCTGGTTGGTATCTGGCAGATTGAAAACGGCATCAACCAACCTAGCGAGCCATATTGTATCTCTCAGCTGCTGCATGATCACATATTGACCAGCACTGGCTCTCAACATGAGGGTATCATATGTGGAGATGGTAGGTCAAAATAGGTTAACGTTAGACTTTCAGGCAAGTCAACTGGGAGATATATAGAATAGTACATATATGAGACCACTGATTCATGTGGAAGTAGCTTGTTATGGGCTCATCTCCTAGCTACCCTCGTGCCATTAACATGAGTGTTGTGGCCCGCGTTGAGTGAGCTAGCAACCTCGGTGGCTTCACGAATAGCACGGGCGATTGAGCCGCGAACAGCAGCCTCTTCGAGGACGAGCAGGCCGCCGATAGTACAACCACCGGGGGTGGAGATCTTGTCGCGGATGATGGCAGGGTGTTCGCCAGCGAGGGCCAGGGCAGCGGCGCCGCGCATGGTCTGGGCGGCCATGAGCTGGGCTTCGGCGCGCGGAAGGCCCATGGCTAGGGCACCATCACTAAGGCCATCGAGGATGAGGGCTAGGAAGGCCGGTCCAGACCCACATAGGGCGGTGCTGACGTCCATGTTGGCTGGCGGCAGGTGCACGACGCGGCCGACCTGCGAGAAGATCCAGTTGACGAGGAATGAGTGTATGGCGGACAGTGGGGGCGTGGGGTCGGCAATGACGGTCATGGATTCGCGCACGACGGCGGCGGTGTTGGGCATGGCGCGCACGGTGCGGCAAATTGGGTTCTGTTCCACCGCTGTGCCATCAGGAAGGACAATCCTGTCCTCTGGACACAAAATATTATCAATCTGGGAGGCCGTCACGCCCGCGCATATCGAGATCAGGAGCTTATCGGTGAGGGCTTCACGCATGCCCTCGGCGCTGAGGATGGCGCCAACCATGAACGGCTTGCAGCCGAGAATGACTACATCGGCACGTTTCACGCCTTCGACATTCTGGTTCTGGAGCGTGGTGACTTTGTACTGCTTATCGAATTTGGCGACCGCTTGTTGGATTTTCTGTGCAGTCTTTGCGCTACGGACGCACGCGATGAAGTTTGTAGGTGCGCCCAGAAGAGAGTTAGTGGTGGTGGAGGAGGAGGAGGAGGAGGAGGGGGAAGCGGCGGTGGTTAGTGAGTTGAGGATGCCAATCAGGATAGCAGTGCCGAGGGTGCCGCAGCCCAGGATGGTCAGGGTCACGGGAGCAGCGGGGGTTTCAACATTGGCAGTGGCCATTGTGGGAATATCCGGCGCCGGCCCGTGTAAGCGATCCTGGTTTGTGTGTGGCCAAGAGAAGATAATAATAATTAAAAAGATGAACAGGAATGTGGGGTGCACAGCTCCGCACCAATCGGAGTGGAGCAACGGGATGACCAGAGTCAACTTAGAGTTAAACTTAAAGAAAAGCATATTTTATGCTTGTGTTGACCAAACCCTCCACTTTTCCCGCCTGCACATACACCTTCAACACTACTGTACCGTATCATACTTTTCACCTTAGCTACTACTAGAACTACGACGATGGCGGACCCCTTTGAAGTGCGCATGAAATTCTCGTCGTACCTGACACACCTGTCGGCGAACCAAACGTCACTGATGAAGACGGCGCACTTTGCGCTCAAGCACCGCGACATGGATGAAGACCTGCACTCGTGTATTCTCGAAGCGCTGGAGAAGCCTAGCTCGACGTCTGGCAGCAGCAGCAACATGAACAACCGGGCAAACATTATGTACTTTCTGGACCAACACGCAGACGTCAACGTCAGAGAGGGCGGCCACGCTCCGTACGTCGACTTCCTGCGGCGGGATATCGTGCGGATCGTGGAGGCGGTGGCGGTGAACGGGGCGAATGTGAAGGTGTGTCGGCGGGTGGTGAGCGGCCTAGGCGACAAGAAGGTGCTGGCGGGGGACGAAGTGGCGGCGATTGAGCGCGGCTTGCGGGAGCACGAGGAGCGGATGGGCCGGTTGTTGGGCGGGAGAGCGGGCGACGACGATGACGAGGAGGACGATGATGAGGACGATGACGAGGAAGAGGATGAGGACGAGGATGAGGAGAAGGGGGGGGAGCGGCAACAGCAGATGGAGGAAGTGCAGCAGCAGCAGCAGCGGGAGCAAGAGGTGGAGGATGACAGCAAGATGGCGGATGTAACTGGCAGAGAGGACAGAAATGTGGCAGCGGGAGGCGGCGGCAGGAAGAAGGGCGGTGTCGACAGAGAGCGAGAGCGCGAGAGAGAGCGCAAAGTGGACAAGAGGGCGATCGAACAGCGGATAGAAGAGGATCGAGAGCGCAATAAGCGCCTGCGCGAGAGCATGTGGGCCGTCACAGGCAACGACGACGACGAGCTCGACAAGATGTGGGACGAGGGGAGCGATGTGACGCAGGAGGACTATGACATTGCCAACGAAGAGGCTGACGAGCGGCGCCGTTTTGCACGGTATCATTGTGCTACTACAACTGCTGCTGCTGCTGTTGCTGCTGCTGCCGCTGCTGCTACTACTACTACTACGACGACGACGACGACTTCTACTGTTGGTGGCACATGAATTCAAAGCATCAACTAACAACCTCAGTCGTCTTCCATTCTCGGTGTTTTGGCGGGGACACCATCGTCATCATCGTCATCATCGTCGTCGTCGTCGACAACCTTACGCTTCCGAGCCGTCGTCGATGGCCCAGCCGCGGCGGCAGTGGTATTTTTCTCCTTCGTCTTGGCATCCTGCAACGCATAAATGAGCAGCATACCCTCGTACTCGTCCTCCTGGCCGCGAGCTGCATCCTCAATATGGGCGATCCGCTCGTCCAGCGGCAACTGAATCAGCTGATCATGATTCTTGCGCAGGATACGCTGCTTCAGCAGTGCACGCCACCAATAATACGCCCGAGCATCGGGGTCTGCGGCCTTGGGCCCCTTGACACGAAGCGTGGCCATATTGGCGCCGCCGGCCTGTCGACGGCTGAACTTTATCTTGGACAGCAGAAACATCTCGGTCTGGCGCGCGAACTGGCGCGGCGCGATCTTGAAGTCCGTGCGCAGCTGGCGCAGCGTGGCTAGGGGGACGAGCTTGGCGGTGGGCACAGAGCGGATGCGGCTGCGGTCGAGGCGGCCGAGGGCATCGAGCGCGGCCGCGTCGAACTTGATGTCGGCGCGCTCAAAGGCCGGGCGCAGGAGCTTGAAGTCGTTGACGTCGCGCAGCTTGTCGAACTCCTCGCTTGGGTCTTCGACCGTGAGTTCGGCAACGGTGGCGTCGGCGTGCACTTGGCGCTGGATGGTTTGGTATAGGGCCGAGCCATGGCCGCCGCGCTGGTATTTGGGCAGGATCAGGAACTGCGATATGCGCAGCCGTGAGGGCAGTGATTTGGCCTGGAGCGGCTCTGCGGGCGGATATGGATCGAGGCTGCTGCTGTGGCTGCTGGTTTTGCCCTGTGCCAAGCCTACGTCGAACTTGTAGAACCGATACGTAGTCGCATAGCCCACAAACGAGTACGGTGACGCCGTCGGGGTCGGCGGCACCTTATCCTTCTTGTACACCAGGTACACGCGCCACCGATCGAGGGTCCAATCGACATCGTCGAGATTGATGAAGACGGCACCCTCGATGAAAAACAGGACGAGGATCTGAATGTTATCGATGAGCGCCTTCATGGCCGGATCCGACAGCGGCGCCGCCCACGTCTCGAACTGGTCGCCGCCGCGCTCGTACACGTGAACTCGCTCGCCTGGCGGCGTCCAGTTGCTGGCACGGCCGTCATTCAGCACCGCAGTCTCAAAGCCGTGGTCAAACGCGACTGGAGGCAGGTAATTCTCGAGCGTCTTGACCAGATCGAGGGCGTGGGTGTCGGCCACGGGCTTAAACTTGCGGTCGTAGGAGATGTCGACGTGGGGGCGCAGGTCATGCGCGGCGAAGCGCACGTCGATGCGCAGCTTCTGGTAGCCGAAGATCTGCTCGGCCTCGCCAAAGATGGGATAGGTGAATTGCGGGTGGAATTGCGTGGTGGGGTGTAATGTGGATGGTGATGGCGATGATGATGGCAATGGCGTTGGCTGGACCACGGACACAGTCACCGCTTCGTTTGCGTCGACCGACCCTGTGTGAATGAGATGGGAGGTTAAGGCCGAGGACTGGACTGGATAAGACAGGGCTGGACTGAACTGGACTGAAATGGACTGAACTGGACTGGATTTGACTGGACTGGACTGGATTTGACTGGACTGGACTGGACTGGACTGGACTGGACTGGACTGGACTGGACTGGACTGGACTGGACTGGACTAGACTGAAGTAGAAAGGACTTACATGCGTCAAGATCGGCTGCCATGGTGATGATAGTGATGATACAGGAGAGAGGGAGAGGAGGTGATGATGATAATGATGATGGTCACTTAGATAGAAGGGGAAGGAAGGGGAAGCAAGAGGATGGAGGGCTTTTCAGAGAGACAGTGTCCTCTTTTGGTGCATCATGGCTAGTCACAGTTGATGGGAATCTAAATTCAATCCAACCTAATGCCTATGTCGCGTCTTTCTTGTCGGTGACAATTCTTTGTCTATCACACGCGTGGTCGAGCGCGTTTGCCGTAAAGTAGGGTTCTCAGGATATAAGCGGATATAAGGAAGGGTATTGAAGGTGCGGTTCTGTAGTTACGTACGGTACAGTAATTATTCATCAATAAGAACACTACTCTACGGTACTTCCCCCTGATTCTACTGTACTCTACTACTACTGTATATTACTGTGTTAATAATCTTGTAAACCAGGATGCCGGACAGGGATTTCAATCTGATGCCGGACAGGGCTTCTACCAATAAAATGGCTTTTTTCAACGCCTTGACGGTTCTGATTGGTGGAAATCCTGGTCATGTTCAAATCCTGGTTTGTTGCTACTTCAGTACTGTAGTTAGGGGGAGTTATTACAGTAGTACAGTACTGCTGTACAGTAGATTTCCCCGCACGATGAAAAGGGCAACAAACAAAAACAAGTTAATACTGTATGTATGTAGTACTATGGTAGTTAAGTTCCACCTTCCTTTTCCCTTTCACCCTTTTACTTTCTATTCTTTTTGCTCTGGTCAGAGTGACCGACCGTTAGGGAGAGAAATACAAAAAACGAAATCATGACAAATGGCCCAAAGGGACCACGCTCAATGACCGTCACCCATCCCAAGTCTAATTACCAAGGTAGTAGTAGTCACGGGTCTCCTGATCGACCAGATCGGCCGGTTGGGTATTTGGTAAGGGTGATAAGGTAGTCTTCGATCTTGTCGCCCAGTACCTGTACTTCTCCGGGCCTGCACTTCTCCACGCCTGCACTTCTCCGCGCCTGCACTTCTCAACACCCTTATGGCAGCGCGTGTCTGGCAGCGAGCGGCATGCGCTACGCTGGAGCACAGCTCTACTTGGGCACTTGCCTAAATTGCATATGGCCAGCTCCATCCGGGCGCAACTCGACTACAGGCAGGTCGTTGTCATCGTCTTCAATCATCGGATCCAGCGGAACAGTCTCATAGGCATCACTGGGAGGCGGCGCGCTTTCGCGCATGCTTCGTCCGCCAATATCATCAGAAAAGTGGGCGGCGTCGTCCAGTTCGGCCATGGACTCATTCACACTGCTCCCGCGGCTGGCAGCCTTGGTGCTCGAGTTGGAGCTGTTTCGGTCGGCGCCAAAAACCTCGTCATCCACTTCCGAGTTGTTGTGGGGCCGACTGATGTTGTCCCAGCCCCAGCTCTGCTCGCCACCAAGCGGGGCAATCAAGGGCCCGTAGGCCTGGTCCTGTTGCTCGTAGTAGTCCATGGCCCCCAGCCCTTCGTCCTCTGGCGGGCTCAGCTGGCCATGCCGACTCGTGGCCTCGGTATAATCGGGCAGATCCGGACCAAGGCTGTCATTCTCAATGCTCTGATGGTGGTTCGGCAGATCGTCGTCGGGAGTGAGATCGCGAAGTAGATTGGTCCGGAGTTTTCCCACCCCACCACCTCCCACGGGGTGAGCTGGATCGGCTTGGCAAGCGCTCGACGACCCAATGTGGGAGGAGCCGCCGAGACGCCGACCTTCCCCCGCCGGCGACACTTCACGAGATTCGACCTGGTCAGAGTCGGCTTCGAGGAGTAAACGCTGCAGGCGCGGTCCGCCTAAAGGGTAGTGTCCACGTCGACGGTAGAAGAGGAGATATGCAGCCGACGTCACGACGGCGTCAGGGTTGCGTTTCGACACGGATGCGTCTTTGATCTTGGTTAGTGAAAGGACAAGACTCACGATACTGCAAGACTCACCATTATACTCATACCACTGGTTGGTGGTGGCATGCTTGGCAAAGGCGGTATAATGACCGCCTCCTAGCCCGCCGTAGTGGTTGTCGACCGCGATGAGATCGTAGTACATGCTCTTACCGTCCTCAACATCCTGGATCATTGAAGACATGTCAAGGCCTTCGATGGGATAGTCGACTCTGACGTCAAGCTTGTCCCTGAAGTTTCGGTTGGATGAGAAGCGCTTCAAATGCATGATAAGAATGTCGGGACACTTCCACAGCTCAAACGTCTTCTCCGCTCTGCGATGGGTCTTGCACCGGGGGCAATACCAAGCATTCTGCTCCGACAGAATCTCGGGCTTTCGCGACTCGTCCAGGCAGTCTTGAAGCGAAATCCCATTCTTGCGGCGATTGGCGCGCAGCTGGCGCTTGGCTTGCAGCTCGGGGTCTGGCATTGTGAGCACGTTCTTCCACGAGGGCGTGCCTCTGAAATCGGTGTCATCGTCGTGGGAGCCGCCAAAGAGGGCGTCGTAGGCCTGGCCATCCCAGTCAAGGATGAGAGCCTCGCCGGGCAAGATCAGGCCGGTTTGAGACGCGGCTGCTTTGGTGGTGGGGGTGGTCGTCGTCGTCGTAGCCGACGCCTCGGTCCTGCTGCTGGGTTGCCGACCAGCCTTGGACTCGTACACTGTAGTTTGAATCAGTCTGCCCTTGCGCTTGAAGGTCTTGATCCTGGTGTGGCCGCTGTGGCCACGCGACTTGGACATGTGGTGGAAGTCTACGCCTGGATCCTCAGAGTCGGTCATCGAGGCCGGCTGAGGGCTATTGGCTGACTCTTCGCTCGAGTCGGCCGGGCTAGGTGCGACGACCATATCGTCATCGTGGTCGATGCCGGGCACATCTTCGTCATCACTCTCAAAGCCTTCATCGAGATCGGAGCCTTGATCGGGCGCGCCTTTCCTGTCGGTCGCGGGCCGGTGCGAGACTTCCTTGGGAAGGCGACTCAGCAACGTGGTGTATTCTGTATTCTCGTGGAGTTGATTCCAGCCGGTGACGATGCCTTCGCCCGTCTTGTGCACGCAAGGGACAAACAGGGACTTGAGCTGATGTGAAATGGGCCGATCAGAGCGGAGGAAGCGTTTGACCTTGTCTTCATTGGGCTGCAGATTTTGGCCTGCTGACAAAGGCTCTTCGGGAGGGGAAGCAGCAGGGGTCTGGCTGGTGTCACGCATCGACACGGTGACATAGCCATCTTCATTCTGATCGGCGGCCACGGCCGCGGCGGCGGAGGAGGAGGAGGAGGAGGAAGAGGTAGTAGTAGTAGTATCCAGTTCAGAGTTTGAAGCGTCTTCGGTCATGACCACCGTATCGGCGTCTTCTTCTGACCGGTCCGCGTCCGGCTGGAACTCTTCTGCAAACAAAGACTTGCTGGTCAGGGTTTGCACGCGAGCGAGAAGCTTCCTCAGGATGGCATCATAAGACTTGTTTTCCTCTCGAGTCAGGACGATGAATTGGGGAAGGCCGAAGAAGGGCCGTGATGCCACTCGGCCGTCGGGGTTCCGGACATTTCGGTGGAAGACCGGGATCAACAGGCTGTCGGCGGCAGGATCGGCAGGGTCGGGGATTTCGTCGTCATTGGAGGCCCCGACAGAGAGATAGGACTGCTTCTTGACCTTGTCCGGGTTGTAGTTGGTGGGCTTTTGGTCGAGCTGAAAGAGACAGATGATCTCGTTGGACTGAATGTTGGACTCGCTCATGACGACGGTATTGTCAAAGATGCGATAGAAGCGACACCTGTAATCCTCGGCCACGACCAGGAGATCGGGGTCGGCGTGGGTGCGTTTGGCCACGAACTCCTTCAAGGTGCGGATGGACGAGTTTTTGTCTATCTCGACGTCGATGTTAATGGGCGGCCCGTACAGGGGAATGAAGGACACCGCCTTCGACCAGTTGTTCTCAATCGGCAGCGGCAGAGTGAGGTTGGTGAAGGGGTCAAAGATGATGCTGACCTTGTGGCACTCGGGGCAGGTCAGCTGCGACTTGTACATGCCGGCAAAGAGATCGGTGACAACGGAATCGTTGCGGGCCTTGTAGTCGAGCCAGTTTTGATCGGCAAACTTTTGCAGGGCTTGCTTGTCATCGACCATGTCGTCGGTCGAGTCCGGCTTTTCGATGTACGGCTTCTTCTTGATCCGATTGAGATCCTCGTTCAGGCCGTCGATCAGGAAGAGCAGGAACTCCTGAGAGTCTTGCTGCTGGTAGCCCGAGAAATTGGGCCCATAGCGGCCAATGGTGGCTTTGAATTTGCTGGGTGAGCAGGAATTCGCGCCATCGGCATAGATCTGGTGGATGAGCTGGCCGTAAGCGAGGGCCACGTTGCCATCATGTCCTAACGGGTTGTCTCGGTTGAGCTCTCGCTTGTACTCGTCGTGCAAGAAGTAGTCGGTCAGTTCGCGCACGCTCCTCAGGCTCTGCAGGGCCGAGTTCATGTAGCAGGTGTTGCCCAGGTTGCTCAAGCCGGTGATGCCGCGCGATCTGCCTTCGCGCAGCGCCCGTCCGCGCGTCGCTGGTCCGGCCGCTGTGGCCGGGGCCGGGCTCGTGCGCCCGCTGGGCGGCGGCGCGAGAGCCTTGAGCTTGTCCTTGGCCGACTTGGCAACAGTCAGCTTCACGCTCTCGCTCGGCCACTCGGGCCCAGCAGGCCCGGTCTTCTGCTCCTCGAGCACGATCACGTCGCTTCGTCCCTGGCCTACCAGCGCGAGCGTGGACTTGCCATTGTAGTTGGCATTGTTAGTCTGATCCTCGATCTCGAGCTTCTCGCGCTGGTCGCCCAGGCTGAGCGTGGCAAATGTGTTGACGTCCAGCAGCATGCGGTCACCAGCATTGGCCGTGATTTCGGCGCCCGGCGCGGGCGAAGCGCTTCGGGACGTGGCCGGCGTCATGATGCCGGTGTGAGTGTTTTTCAGCCCACTGAGGATGCGCCAGGCCCGCACTTTGGTGCCCATTTCGATCCTCGTCGCTGCTTTGGCCTGCCTCAGCCATTCCTGGGTCTGCATGTACTTGCTGGCCACCAGCCGGACCGGGGGTAGATCGACCTCGGCCTGGGTCTGGGTGCTGTGTTCGGCCGGAAGCTTGAGCAGGGTGAAGATGGGCGGATCAGTCTCCCACTTGACGTCCGCCATGTACGCATCCGGCTGTGCAACGTCGTACGCGTACCGAGCCATCACGGGCGAGTCCTTGGCCAGCCCATACCACGACAGGATGAGATCCCAGGCCTCGTGGGGTAGGATCTCGTAGTCTTGGCCCATCTGCACACCGGGCCGGAGCGGCACAAAGCGGTCGCCGGCCAGATCAACGAGCTTGCTGGAGTCGTCCATTGGTAGGCTGAGGTCGGAGTTGTCGATCGGGCCGATGTCACCTTCGGCCGCTGCCTTGTCGTAGTTTGGTGGCGGAGATGAACTGCGGGCAAATACGCGGCCGAGCCACTTGCTGGAGATGGCATATCCCTTGTCTCGCTCGGCCAGCGTCCTAGTCGACAGCGGCATCACCTTGGCGATCTGCTCGTCGATCGAGGGTGTGTCGGTCGCCGAGGGCGCCACATCCATGTTGACTGACGTGGCCGCCGTGGACCGGATCGAGGGCGTGAGCAAGACCGAGTCGAAGACGGACGATGACGACGTCGTTGTGTTGGTGTCCGACGGCGCCGTGGCGGCGCCGCCGAGGCCGAGGTCCTTCAACTTGTCGGGGCTGTTGTGGTGGTCGTCGGTACACTGTTGCTTGGCCTTGAGGTCCGAGACCTTTGTCAACAACGACGGTGTGGCCGACACGGCCGACGCGGCGTCGTCCATGGCCACATCCTCGTGCTCCTCACGGTCTTGGGCGCCCATGTCGGCGGCCGGGCGCTTAATGGCAGGCGACGTCGACCTCAGGGTGCAGTCCAGCTCATTCTTGGCAGGCCTATCTGGACTACGCATGTCCCTCTGTGGCACGGACAAATGGCGCTGGGCTGGTCCAAGAGCGGGCGAGCGGTAGATGGCGGCAGATGGCTGCAGACCATCTGGAGTGGTTACAGTGCAGCCAGCGACGGGCAGGAGGCGCAGAACGCGCAAGCAGGCGCAGGGCGAAGGCAGCAGCACCAGGAGTGAGGCCCGGCGGCGTGGCAGGGCGCGGTGCGGTCGAGTGCGGGTAGGAGAGGGGATGGATGGCCGATGACAGTGAGGTGGGTGGTCGTCTGGGGTGGTGCAGGGCAGCCTGCAGGAAATTTTTGGGGGCGCTAAAAAATACCCGTACTGTAAGTTACTGTATTATAAACCTGTAACCACAGGAATAATGATATTGTCCTGCAACAACAGTAAGCTAGGAGGCAGTTGACATGAGCAGCCATGGTGGTCCTGTTTACTGTGGCTACAAAGAGTGGAATCGAGGATTAGGCATTGATAATGGGTGTGTTGGAGTCTTTGTCGTGGGAATAATACTGTATTACTGGTACTTGGAGCCGTGGTCGCGGGTCAGCGGCCCTCGGCGGTGTTGACCCCAGTTGCCTAAAAAATTGTCAAAGAGGTGCCTAAATGCTCCAGTGCCCAATTAAAAATGCTCCAGTGCCTAAATGCTCTTGGGCCCAATTGGCCCTAGTACTTTCAGCTCTGGTACTGAAATACCGGTATCACACTAGGGTGCTATTGATGGTACAAAGTACAGAGACTCGGCTACTACCGCGCTTTTACGGACATACAGTACTTTGTGGTGCTTCTGGCATGATAGATAGAATAACGCCCACCAAGGAGGCCTGCTGGTGGTGCTCGTGGTGTTAGTGGTGCTGGTGCTGGTGCTAGTGGTGCTGGTGCTGGTGCTGGTGCTGGTGCTGGTGCTGGTGCTGGTGCTGGTGCTGGTGCTGGTG
>QQXO01000159.1:0-53847 GCA_003709845.1 Chaetothyriales sp. CBS 134916 | reverse complement strand
GCGTTTCGATTGTAGATCCATAGAGGTGCAGCAGATGTTGATAGGTTGTATAGAGGTCTAATCTGAATTGGTGTAGGGACTGAGCGCTGTCAATATTGATATTGATAAATCCGCCTCCCATATAATCAATTTCGGGGATATCTCATAGGGTAAGATCCAATCAACTAATAGCACAAACCGAGCTCATAACTGTCAAACGAAAAGTGGCCTAGGGCGGCCAGCGCCAAATGGAAGAACTCGTATAAGGATTGCAGGCTATGGAAGGAGGAGCAGCTATATATAGGTGAGAAAACTCTGCTCTTGGCGACCGACTCCGATATCAGCCAATCTCCGATTATCGGCCAATGTCCCTTCTGACAGATACGTGACTTGAGCTTCGGTGTTCTATTTGATATGAAGCGGTTCGAATGAATTACATTTAGCAATTAATGTCTGTAACCCCCCCAAATTACTCTAATAGAGCGAAGAGCTGACATTCTCATGTAGATATATGTACTTTTGTTTGGTTGAACCCTAATTACTAGCTGCCTAATTTGTACTCTCAACCTCGGCCTCACACCGATTGGTCACATGGTTCCTTGACGCGGCAGGTACCCTGGTTAAGTCCAAATCGGGCTCTTTGTTGAAATCTGTTATGACCAATATAGGCTTAAGCTAACTATTAAGGTTTGCATAAGGGGTGTGGCTACTTACGCCCTCTACTTGTACATCCTTCCACGTGAGGTAGTCTTGGCTGTCCTGTTACCTTGGCGAGTTGTTTATTTCTCACCATGCTGTTCTCACAGCAGTTTATCTCCGTCTCCTTTTGGATTGTTACATGATCCACAACCTTACCCTGCACGCACTACATCAACACTCCTCCACTGGTAACTGGGCAGCACCTGCTGGAAACCCTAGGTTATGACAGCCCACTTCTGATTGGCTCTATGTCAACTGGAGCTTGATAAGAGCAGGGGAGAGGTCAGGGTAGGGGTCTAGTTGATGATCATTGCTAATCCTAGAGAGATGCATGACAGATTGAGGTTCCGACGCAGCTACTATGGTGCATGGATGAATTTTTGTAGCGCTAGCAGGGACCCATGGACGTAAAATGGGGTAACCCTGGGCTAAAACGGTATTTTACGTCCGTGGGTCCCTGCTAGCGCTACAAAAATTCATCCATGCACCATAGTAAGTACCCATTGTTTGCCAAGCTTCGGGAAGTGCTGCCGGTTGCTCCCACCTGCATCCCATGGGTGTCGCATAACGGCCCGGGTGATAAAGCCCGCACTCAAGTGGGTTTCTGGCAACTCCAGAATCCCCATGGTGTCAAGGGCTGCGCCCTGAAGAGTCTTGGCGGTCGCCAGCGACAATCGCTCGGGATCGCAGATATCCCCGCCGTAGAGCTACAAGACCACATCATAATTTTTTTGGTAAGCCCAGGGAGTTCATAGGTCCTGTGCGCTTAAAAGGGCAATGCGTAAAACATTGGCCTCCTATGCTATCAGGGCATCTTAATTTGCTGTGAGCTCAGGTAGCAACCTGTCATGAATGATGACAAGACACCGCCTCCCAACACCTCCGCTCCTTGGACGGACCTTTGGCTACGCACGGCGAGCTTTGGAAGGACCGCACGAGACAACTGCCACCCATACAATTCGTATGGTTGACTATGCGATCCTTTGGTCAGAGGTAACGGGGCTGAGCAAGGCAGCAGGGCCTTTGGATGAAGCAGAGTTGTCACTAAAGCTCGAAATTTGCACGCACCTCGCATTGGCGAGGTGCCGGAGAGCCCTGGTCATCTTATACGAATGATATCTTCATCATATGGTATTATTGCTCTCATTCAGTGAGAAAAGCACGGTATATCAGGTAATCAATCATAGAGTAGTGCTCATGTCTGGGTTCAGGAGTCAGAGCGCAGTGTGCTGCCGCCTTCCCTGTTCAACTCCATCGCTCAAACCAACCAGTGCACATCAGGTATATGATATCTTCATCTCTCCTTCTTGGGCTCCTCGCCGTCGTCGGTCTTCGGAGTCATCTGTCCGTCGCTAGCCATGTCCCAGCTTGACTCCGTACCCGTCTCAGCGCCCTCGCTCTCGCGTTTCTTCCCTCGCTCACGCATCGCCCCACGGATCCGTTTGCTCAGCTGGTCGAGGCCTTCGGGCGAGTCAATGTTAGTCAGTCCCTTGAACGCAGCTCGATCCGAGGCCAGAGCTCCACCGGCTGCGGAGCTGCTCCGGCTCCGGCTCTTGGGCGTCTGTGGCCGAGACGCAAAGAAGCCGATCTTGCCGATGTTCTGGAACGTCTCGTTGCTGGGAAGGAAACTGTACCTCGGTCTTGCATCACCATCTAGACGTCCAAAGCCATCAGAAGTCGGCGTCGGCGGTTCTTCTGGCTCACCGTCCTTCGGAATCTCTGGCATTTTCCGGTAGTTCGACTGGTATGCGCCTTCGCGGAATGGATCGGCCACGATGCGGGTGGCATCAAAGTCAGCGAACACTTCGGGTCCCAGCTGGTTGATCACCTCGGTCACCTTCACAGACAACGCCTGTCGCCGTTGCTGCAGTCTGGAAAAGGAGGCCGATGAGCGCGGGTTCAGTGCAATAAAGAGTGGAGGCAGCGACTTGAGAACATCCATGCCAACCTCGCCGATGCGCAGCGCCGCAAACGTCAGTGAGATGCAGAGCACAAAGAAAGCCGGTGCGAAGAGCCAGATGGGCACCCAATCAGGCACGTACGTTCGGGCTCTTAGCCAAGACGGCACCTGGTAGGTGTAATAGCCCTCGCTGCGGTTGTACGCAAGCCACAGCGAGATGATGAGCGTGTAGTAGAGGTAGAGCGCGGGTGCGAAGGCCAGGGCCACGAGAATCTTCCACGTCGAGATCACATCTCGCCCTTGCAGCTTGACCGTCGAAGCCGCCAGAGCCTCTTTCGACTTCCTCCTCGAGATCACCTTCGTCGTCACGAACACAGGCCAGAACATCAGGAGCCCAGGAAGCACGCCAAGCGAGAGCAGAGCCAGCTCGGCCAGTCGATAGATCAGAGTGCCAAGCACCTTGTACCATGGTCGCTTCGCATTGTTGCCCCACACCACTTGGTGGTCGCGAACGCCGAGAGCACGCAGCCGTCGATTGTAGTCGAGCACTTCCTTCTTCACTTCCACCACCCGCGGGTCAGCCGCATGTGTTGTATAGCCCAGCACCAGCCGCCGGTTGAGCTCGACCACCAGCGACAGTGGCAACTTCTTGCCTAGAGGATTGTAGAGCCTTCGCGTCGTTTGTGCCAGCATGAGCGTTTCGTAGTCGGGCGCGCTCTGAGTCACGGCCAACAAGCCCTGCTGGACGGTCTCAAGCAGGGAGCCGACGGCATTGCGTCGGTCTCCCGCCTTGTACGCTGCAACCTGGTCGGGATGCACCTCGATGGGAAGGCCAAACTCGATCACAGCCCGTGATCGGAACTTGTGGGCATGGAAGTAGTTCATGCCAATCGGGATGACCTTGAGGCCACAGTCTGGGTTGTTGGCCAATGCACCCAGTGCCATGATTGCTACACCCGGCTTGATCGGAAGGAGGTCTGGTCTGTCATGGCTGCCCCCTTCAGGAAAGATACCAACGCAACCTCCGGCATCAAGATCTTCAAAGACCGCATCGTACACTCTCGACTGGTCCACGTGAGGAGCAACCTTGAATGAACAGCCTTTGGACCCCTGTTGACCGCCTGGGCCCTCGGCATCCTCTCCTGAACCGGTTGCGGTCAACAGCTGGATAGCTTCTGGTGTCTTGAACGGCTTCTTCAGCCGCAGCTCCGTTGACGAGATGATCTCTTTGATCTCTGTACTCGGTGCCTGGTTGCCCCGCTTTGGCAGCACAATGAGGCCACCGACCTGGAAATCTCGATTCGTAAAATCGGTGCCAACGCCGTGGATGAGGGTGGGATCATTAGCCTCGTCTGCGAGGAAGATCTTACCCTTTGCCGGCTTCACCTTGTCCAATGCTCTTCCCACCGGAATGGCGCCCACTGCGGCGCTCAAGGCACCGATGAACTTTCGTTTCGTAGACGTTTCTGCAATCAGCCATGATATTCGACGATTGGCTTCTCTCTTGAAGATTCGCATCAGAATCAGACTGTCCACAAACTGCAACCATTAGCTGCCATCGCGCCCATGAGAACCTGAAGCTTGCCTACCTGATTTGCATGAGGCGCGGCCACGAAGATGATAGGCCCCTTCCTTGGAATCTTCCACGCTCCTCGAGGATGCACCTCGCGGAAGAACAGATCGATCAGCAGTGAAAGCACCCATACTACCAGATCGTAAAGCCATGGAATCAGGTTCTGATTACCCTTTCTCTTCCTTCTCAGTGGCTTCTTGCGAGCCGACTCCCCAGGCATGATGACTACTAGGTCTCGCGGAGGAGACCTACCTAGTCAGGATCAGGGCCCAATTTTCAGAAAGTGGAATGGGCCGTCAACTGCCAGATTTCCTTGCTCCAAGTCTACCTACAATGGGATGCAATGAGTTTGTCCACCCCCTGTAGCTCAAAGTGTGAAAAATGGATACTGTAACTAGACCTAGAAAGCTACCGTCACGAATCGTCATCTACTTATTATTATTACAATACTTGGAGCTATCAGACTGTTGGGACGCGGCCGAGGAGACCGAGGAATCCAACGCAAGGGAGCAGAAGCAGGGTTGGTTGGCTACGATGTCAGCAGCGGGAAAAGCGGGGTTTTGCAGGCGTGGGGCACAGATTGTTGTGGATGAGGGAGGGCCAGGTGACACCTCTCATCTCAGTGTTAGGGTGGGTAGTATTATTACAGGGCATCCAGTTCCCATCTCGTGTCAGCGTTCAAAATATATACCAGTACAATTGTAGGAATGCCGTATCTGGCGTGTGAGTGTCGCTCAGATTAAGCCGAATATCTGTGAACGTCTTCCAATCGTTTCATCCGCTCTCGAAGGTGAAAGTCCCGCTGCTTCCACCGGCTCTCCCAGAGATCCTCGATTTCATGTCGTGCCTTTTCCATACGCTGCTCTTGCGTTTCTTGCAGATGATCTAGCCGCTTCTTCAGATCATCAATCATGAAATCTCGTGCTCGTAGCTCCTGTCGGTATACAGTGTCAACCTCGTTCAATCTCACCCGGAGCTGCTCTAGCTCCTTATCTTTCTCGTGCAGAGCCTTGCGATGCTCTCGATCGAGCCTTCTCATCAAGTGGGCGTAATGAAGGCTAATATCATTCTCAGACTCCATCGCAGGTGGACATGTCTCATCATCACCAGGCTCTAGGTCCACACCATGAGACTCGCTGGACGTGCCCGCTTCCTGCGTCGACATTGGTATGCGAGGGAAGAGTGCGCTCGCATCCCGTCCTATGAATGTGGGAGAGTCGGGAATGGCGATGTCTGAAGTATTCATCAGAACCGGACCAGCTGATCTCACGGCGAGAGGCGACGTCGAAGCTCGTCTCGCTTGGATCCGGCCTCCTCGAGAGCTGAGGCATGTCATCCGTCCATCGAGAGAGTCTGTCACGAGGCTGGGGAGACGCACACGATTTCTGCGTCGGAGCGGAGAAGCCGGATTGGATGCATGGGGTTCTAGTCTGGGTGGTGTCGTGTCTTCAGACCCTTGTCTCTGTCTCCGAGCTGCAGCCGGTACGAAGACTCTATCAGGGCAAGCTCTGTACGAAGGATTTTGCTCCGGCTTCTCTTCGCTGCTGCTTACATCTGAGTTGAGGCCGCCTCCGGTTGTAAAACTTGCATCAACGGGTGATGGCATGTCCACTTCGGCAGGATCTAGTATATTGGCCTGCATCATGGCTGGAGATTCATGCACTGCTGTCAGATTTTCACCAGCCTCCCCATCGTTGTCTTCGTGTGCATCCCAAACAGAGGAGCTTCGACTTCGCCCACCCTGGAACATGGACACACTAGACGACCGTGACAACAATGGATCCGGGCTGCTTAATCTGAGCGAACTCGGTGGAGGGGAACCTGTGTATGGCGGTGGAAGGTCTTCGGTAATTTTCGAGCCATCTCTGCTGATGCGGAAGTACTGGCCGCCGACGTGAATATCAATAGACCTGCTATCAGCTCGGGGGTCATCAAGAGTCGCTGTAGAAAAGCGTGTCCGTGTAGATATAATGGATGACGCCCGGCTATGTCGAGTTGAATTTGACTGCATCAACTCTTGCATCCATAATGGCTGGGGAGCTACGGCCGTGCTCTCAGAGTGAGCAGTGAGAGGCCGTAACTCCGTCAGCAGATCTGATGCCTCAGCACGTTCCTCAGTCTTGCCTGAACTTGCACTGCCGATTGACAGCGATCTCTGTAAGCTTGTCATGTCCAGCTGTGGAGCGTAGCTTCTAGGGAATCGCGAAAATGAGTTGTGCAGGTGTGGCCTGCAGCTCAGCCGGCTGAGAGAGCGATTCCACCCGGGCACCCCATAGAAAGGGGACTCCAAGCTGCGGAACGACAAGCTCACTGCTCCTGGAAGATGGAACGTGTTCATCGATAAAGTTGATGGAGTGGGTAAGAATTGAGGGGCCTACTCAGGCAGACACGAAGCGCTCAGCCTTTTTGTTGTGCTCGGGCCCGAAGCACAGAATAGCATAATTAGGTAATTATTACAATCTAACGCGGGTTGGAGGGAAATTTCCCGCCGAATCTGGAGGTCAATGCCGCCGCTTTTGGAGGATCTGTTCCCTTGATGCCAAGATCCATACCCCGGTCCTTTTCAAAATCGACCTCGTCCCTTTGTCTTCTGCTCCTGACTTTGCCTGCCCATGCACTACACAACCTTGCAACTATCACTGGGGACCAGAAACAGTCCCCCTTCGGAAACAGAAAGGGATCCGTCCAACCTCTCGAACACGATGGATTCCTTCGACTGCGCTACCATGGCCATGGCGCCTGGAGGTCCTGGCGGAGCGCGATCTCTGGATTTCCTCACTGTCCCAGAGGGGAGGACGATGTCGGACCTTCACAAAATCGACTCGACCCGCGTCCCTTCTCCCATTTCGTCTCCTGTATTCCAGTGGCTCTACCCAATTTTCACGTCTAGACTAGACGTTGAGAGTCTTGCCTTTTTGCTCTCCACGAGGGATTCCACTCCCGAACTACCTACTCTCCGTCTTTGTGACGGCTTCACATCGACCACCACTGTTAGTAGAAAGAAGGAGTTTGAACAAGGAGGATATTGCCGAAGGCATTATGGGCGTGTGGCCTCTTAACTTGAGGCCAGCAGCCCAATATTCGGCCGAGCATTATCGTCAACATCGTCAACATCGTCAACATCGTCAACAACTTGCTGAGAATGGTACGGTAAAGAAATCACATGCAGAGTCCACGAACGAAAATATTTGGGGAGTGGCGAAGAAGTGGATATGGTAAGGGAATACACTATACAGAACCCTACTAGGAGGAGACGTTGCTGATAGCACAACCAGTCATTGTGAGTTTCTAGGAGAAGCCAGGCTTCCCTTCCTTATACGGGCCGCCAAAGAAGATATCATGACTTTCCTCAAGTAGATATTGGACGTCTATCCCAGGGTTCAGAAAAGAAGTACTTTGGATGAATACTGGAGAGTGTGGTGCATATTGTACCGAAAATCAGTTGGGAAGAGTTTGCATGCCAAAGTCATGGAGGAGGTCCGCGACGTAAGAATGAAGATGTGGTTATTATTTTGGAGCAATCACTAATCTGTGGTAGTACATTGACAGATACTTAACCATCAAGTATAATCTTAACATATCCGTACAGGAAAAGCCAGTCATAGACGTTGACGATGTATATCTTGTCCTCCATCATCTCTGAGTTCTGGACACATCGGTCTTCCCGGACGAACGACAGCGACTACAGCTCGCTTTTGATTCTTCTCTCCATGTATACAGCAACGAGGCCAGCTGCCTTAGTATATAAGGTGACCGATTGAATCAAGCAAAGAGAACACTATATTGGATGGGAGAATGATGAGCACCACGACGAGGATAAAATAGAATTGGATTAGGAAGATATCAAGACTCTCTGCTATGAGGATATAACACTTCTGATGCTTCCGAACCCTGAAGGAAAGCGGGATCTTCTCGTAATGGAGGTAACTCTGAAGTATACCAAGGGATGGAAGAAAAGACCAAACCCGTAAGTCCTTACTTAAATTCATATAGGCAAAGCTTCCCCTACTAACATTCGCGGTAGGAAAACATATATCCTTACTGAGGTCGACACTCTTGTTTTCGATGCGATCCTACTTATGATTATTGTCGCTATCCTCGACAATGCTTTCGAGTCCAAAGTGCGGTTAATGGAAGATATATTGTGGATTTGAGCCCGCCCGCCACGACGCAGTTTAGAATTTAGATGGCGTGCGGAGATACTAAAGAAGCCGATCTTCCGCCAAGCCGAGCGGACACCCACTGGAACACGTCCGCTTCATCCAGCAAGAGAAGTGCACCCCAAGCTTTTGCAGTTTGGAAGATGCGATCCAGCTGCTCTTCCAGTCCTGCTGCATCGGTGCTCAATTCACCGGCCGAAATCTAGGAAATTAGCGGTCTCCCCTCACTGACAATTGTCAAGTTTCCCTACCGAGTACAGTGGTCGATGGAAGTGCTCGGAAAGCGCCTCTGCTGTGAATGTCTTGCCCACTCCGGGCGGGCCACTAATTCAGCGAATACACTGGACCGGCAAGCGTCCCGAGGCCTTACTGGAGCAACGTAATGATCCCCGGCCTCTTTCCTTGAACAACATCATCAAACATCGGGGTACGACGGCGAACTTGGCTGTTCTGAGTCGGCTGACCCAAGCGGTTCTTGGTAATGGCCAAAATAACCTCTTTCTTAGGGGAAGGAATCGTCAATGCGTTGAAGGGTAAGTCAGACCAGTCGATGGATCTTATATTCTCCACAGCATACTCGCCTGTACCCAGTAAGTCATCTTCGGCCAGTAAACGTACGTAAGCAACCAACCAACTTAACCCAGAATTTTGTCAGCCAGGCCGAATCCCATTACCGTGGGAGAGCAAATGAGCAGGTCGTCTTCTTTCATTTCGCCTGGGATCGAGCCGTTACTCTTCACCCGTGGCAAGCTCGATTCTGTTGAAGGCATAAACAGAGATGCTAGGTCGACCGCGAAATCGGACTTCTTGATGAAGAATCGTGGGTAACTAGGGATGCTCTTCCGAAATTGTTGGGCATCAACCATGATCCTCGAGTCAATTTTCTTACGAAGGAGGCCGTCCTTATGCTGGAAGAAAGCGTGTCCCGTAAAGCTCCGGTGGTGAGTGCCTATCAGCTCTATGAACTTCTGTCCGCAGGTTGCAAGACTCTGCCTAATCTTCCCGTGGGTTGGATGAAAGTTGAGCGGAAATGTGTTCAGATTGTGGATCTGTCTGGCTCCATGGAATTTTCGATGGGAAGCTTAGCCTAGACCGTTCCGAATACTTTGCCGTCGAAATCGAGATACTGGCATTGCAGCTCGAAGTATTCCACATCTTGGTCGGTCTTTTCCCCTTCATCCATGTCGTATCTAAGGCATCTTGGTTTACCGCTTCCGGCGCAGACTGAAATGACATGACTGTTGGCCTTGAAGAGGGCCCAGAGCAGGTCATAAGTGATTCTGCCCTCTTTCAGTAGTGGACAAGACGCTCTGTGATAGAATTGTATCTGTCCCTGACAGTACGGATCAACAGATCAAGAGCGCTGACACTCTCACCACTTGTAGCTCGACTTCGAGCTTGATCGGCCCGATACGCTTCGAGCTCAGGGAGGTTGTGAAACAGTACGTTTTGCTCAATCTCGGGGCGTTTGTCAGCTATGTGCAGCCTGGAACGTTATGCACATCGAACTAACAGTAGGGTTGTCTTCACCAAGGCTGAGCCATTTGATGTCCTTGCGCATGATTCTCAAAATATCCCGCAAGCCTTCTGTTTTGATGTCGACGTAGGCAATGGACTTGAGGCCCGTCTTGTCTATTACTGACATCAGTCGATGTTCTAAGAGAAGATCTGAAATACGCACCAATGCGAGTGCGAACCACAAAGATGTACGCATCCAGAGCAGTTAGTTCGGAAGTCGGAGGCGACTCGACAACTTTATACTAATACGGCTTGGAATCCCAGCTATACGGGCCTGTCAGAGGGGTCTGGACGCTATGACTTTTGTGAGCTTACATTTCATGCACCTCCTTGACTTGCAGCTTTGAAGCTCTGGCGATTGGTTCAGAGACTTGGGTAGGGAGCTTAGCTTGAGGTCTAACGATTGGGACAGCGTCCTTGGAGTCGGATGTCTGAATGAGCTTTACTGTGTCAATAATCTGGCGGGCAAAATCAAGTGGGTTGGATAGTTGAGTTGCTGGACTGTCCGGAGGAGTATCAGGACGGTCAGGTCGTGAAGAATTACCCTGAGCATGCTTGCTCTACTTCATGGCATGGGGTGGTGCAGGCATCGTTGCACGGCTTCACGAGAGAAGTGCGAGGCTGAAAGAATGAAGAGGAAGAACTAGGCGAAGTCTTAAGGACGGGACAGAGAAAGATTGAGAAGAGACGAAGGAGAAGAGTGTCCATGGGCCAATATCTATGTGCCAGGTTGCCGTTACCTATATTAGCTCGCTTCATATAAGTGATGGTATCAGATAGGCAAGTTTACACTGCAGCTTCTCCATTACAGTTTGACAAAGACGCAGACTTCGCATGCAGACATGCTGGAAAACCCTGGCAAACTTATTTAATCCTGCAGAGAGGGATTTCTCTATTCTCACACTGGAGCTTTTGTGTCAAGGAATGCGCAAGCCCTAGATACGTGCTAACTAAAAGCGGTAGTAAGAACATATTTAAATGTCCTCCCGCAGTTACAACACCCGGTCTTATTTCAGCGTGCTCATTACCATCAGCATTATCGGACATCCGAAATGGTCCACGTCTCACAAGGTAACCCGGACCGATGACGGAGTATGGTCGAGTAGCTCCATTACATATTTTCTTCCAGGGTGTAAAAGTGATGAATTGGACAGATGTTGGAGAATTTCAATACGGCGGAGTGCATCATCTCCGCTAGCACAGAGGCAGCGCATCTACTCTCATAATTCATGCTCGATGGAGTCTTGTAGCATGCTCATTGTCTTCAGCTCAGTCATACTTGCTCTCTCGGTTCTAAAGTCCGCTACCTATTCCTCTGCAACGTTGGGGTACACGATGAAGCCTCTATTTTCAGATCCCTCGATCGGCCGCACCGTTCGTTCGTACCTACTTGCAAGGTTCACTGACGATTCGTTGTTCCTTCCAACTACAGGCCGCTGGCTCTGGAAGGAGCCCAAAAATTACAACAACATACCTTAAGATTCGATGTGAAAGCTCTGAAGCTTGTGGTCGCAAAGACGGCCGGATTGGAAGGACAATCCGGTAGAGTTGAAGTCAAGAAGCTTGCCGAAGGAGCCTCAAATAAAGTGATGACTGCTACAGTTGGTCGGCGGCGGTTTATTGTCAAGGTTCCTGATCCTCTCGTTCCACGGCGCTTGATTACGGCAAGTGAGGTAGCAACCCTGGAGTTTTTAAGAGCTGAGTTGAACCTGCCGGTACCAAAAGTGTTGGCTTGGAGCGACAGCAATGACAACACAGTTGGATGTGAATACATGATTCTAGAAGAAGCTGTGGGAGCAGATCTCAAAAACACATGGCCCCGCCTGAACGTCAAGCAGAGAATGGGCGTTGTGGATCAAATTATTACGATTCAAGAGCGTCTTCTTGAAGCCAGCAAACGCTTTCAGGGTTACGGCAGTCTCTACTTCAGCGAGGACGCTGCGAAATTCAAATTTCGCCGGCAGATTGAAGTCTCAGCAGCAAACTCTTCGAGATTCATTATAGGCCCGTTGGCGCACGGACATTTCATGGAATCAGTACTATGGGAATCGGACTTCGACTCCGGTCCTTGTAAGTTCCTAATCTATACAAGCGATGGGCTTTATGCTTACTCTATCGAAGGGCATACTCCAAAGGACTATCTCGATTCTCTTGCACGTTCATCTCTATTGCAAATTAGTAGTCGCGCCCACGAAAAGCCAGCTGTTATCACCAGCCAACCATTTTCTTTTCCAATTAAGCCGGTTAGCGACCTGTCAAACGCCGCCGTATGCCAAATGCTGGAACTGGTTCGCACAATCACGCCACACATTGTTCCTCGGTCCCCTGATCACTGTCTGCCGCTGCTATGGCACCGAGACCTTCATGATGGCAATATTTTTATTTCCGACGAAGGAAAAGTGACTAGTATCATTGATTGGCAAGACGCGAATGTCTTGCCTTTGTTTCTCACAATACGAAAACCGCAGTTTTTGGATTTGGCCGATGATGCTCAGTTGTTTGAGTTACCCAAGGACCTAAAGGAAATGTCTCTCTCTGTGAGATCCGAGACCTGGGAAAGGTTCAATAAGACAATGCTACAGGGGTACTATCTGTCGCATTTTAGGGAAAACATACCTCCTGTCGCAGCAGTTTATGACGATAAGCAGATTAACCCGATACGAAGACAGATTGGAAATTATGCGCGAACTTCCGATGGTCACGATGCCGATGCACTTATGCTCAGAAACACATTACTTCGAATTCAGCAGAATTGGACGAGGCTTACTGGAAATGACCAAATTGAGTTTGCTCCTTCATGTCCCATCGACTTTAATCATGATGAACTAGAAAAGCACTACGAGGATGCACGAAGGCTCAACAGATTTCGTGACATTCTTGAAGCTAGCGACATATCTGCCACATTTCCTCTGGAGGGATGGGTACCGGTTGACTTATTTAATGCATGGAAGAACGGTCTCAGGAAGGTGATCAGGGAGGTCATGGAGTCCCTGGAAAATCAGAGAGAACGTGAAGAGTTTCAGGCAAGACTTTGTTCATGGAACTTGACTGAGTACCGATATACGGATTGAGTGACTCCACACTTGCCGCTTTCTGAGGAATAATTACTCAAATCACTCCCGCGTTCTGAGCCGCCTTTTCCATCGAGCTCTTGAACGCTGCCTTGCTCATGCCTGGCTGAACTTCCACTGTAAACAATTTCCCATGACTGGCAGGCCCTTGATTGTTTGCTTGAATGTGGATATTGTGGGTATCGGTGTTATTCTGCGAATGTTTTGCTCCCTGGTCTGCGCGAGCCCCTGTGTCCTCGTCGTGTTTTGGCGTTCGTGATGGAAAGAGTCTATGTCCTTCATTTTGCGGGCTCAATTTTTGGCGGATACGGTCTCAATTATTAACATAAACGTCAATGAATTTTTTGACTTGCTTCTTTGGGAGAGACATGACCGAATGTAGTCCTGCAATACACCGGTGTCAGTTGAGCGGGGGTGATTGTGGCCAGATCGACTCACTTGAAGTGGTTTCTGTCTTCTAGGGAAGCATAAGGTGCTCGAGCACCTGAAGATGAATGTTGGAAGGACACTCTAGATATAGCTCAGGACATTATAAAGAAAAGAAAGGCTTCGTGCAGTTGGAACACGGGTCACCCTTTGCTGTTTGGAACGCTTTGTCGAGACGGGTACAAAACGATGAATACCAATCATGTCCTTCGCCCCTACGCGTTCTGACACCAGCGGTTCGGGCGCAAATAGGACCTGGTGGCTCCTCTCCATTCCAATCGCAGTTGGCTCTCAAGGGCCTTTTGCGGCATTGGCATGTAAACGTCCGCAGTTCTTTTGGAGTCTTCGGCAAGTGAACTGAGGCTTTAAGCATCCCATCTAGTCGCGGCATTTATGGCGCAAAATCAGTGGGGATTTCTAGGTAACCAGGAAGGTGGACTGGCAGGTAGGCGACATTAAATTCACCACTGGTGATTGTCGCTCTTTGACTGGACCATCCGGGACCCGATCCACGAGGATAGCTTTAGATCCAATGACTGCGCACCTCTGAATATATATAGCGTCTCGACCCCCAGCCCCCTGGCGCATTGAATTTACTTTTCCCTTGGTTAAAATGGGGTGAAGTGAAGAGTTTTGATAAAATTGGATTGGTAGTATGGGGAATTTTGAGTAATACCAAAGGTTCCATGGCATGTCGAGATCGTTTACCCGCTCGGAGAACAACGGCCCCCTTTCAAGCATTCAAACGTCCAGAACGACCTCTTCGCTTTACGACACCTTGCGGTTTCGATGATTTTGGCCCATGTGGTCACCATGACGGTCGCCGCACAGGCAACAACTGTGACCGGCCTCTCAACATGGGGCTGGAAAGGACCATGGACACGCCAATGACGCCTTTATCACTCCCTCTCGTATACATCTGAAATGCTGGTGGCCTCTTGCGAAACTGGAGCTGGCTGCCATCGATCATCGAGAGCCAACCATTTCACAGGAAGCAATACCGACAGGGAGGCAGGAAGTGTCGAAGGCAAATCGCTGGCTGGTGTACAACATCACCCCACTGAGCAAAAGCCCCTAGAGTCTCTGCCGCACTGTTCTTCAAACCTTAAATGCGTACCGGCTGGAGAATACAAGATCATCTCCTCTTCGACGAGTCTGCCTTAGTCACAACCTGGACTCCACAACTCGATGGCTTCGTGGTGTCCGCTCCTCGCCTCTCGTCCACATCTTTCGATGTCAGCAGCTCTTGGACGTCAGGCCCCAGCCTCTGGAATTCCCGAATCGTCCAGTCAAAGACTTTGTCATGCTATGATCGCTTCGCATCAGCTCTTCTTCGACTTCTTCTCTTTCGGTCCCGTCTGCATGCAGGGCCCCGTTGCGTCATTTGCTCCCCAACGCTAGGACAAGGCACAGGGCGTTGCTGATTCATATTTGAGTGCCTTTCAAACTCTCGAAGCGTCCAATCGAACACATGGTCATACTCGAAACCGTTGCGGCGAAAGAGGCGACTGAATAAGCTCCGGAGGTACTTGTAATCTGGCTTATCCTGGTCGTGTAATCCACGAATGTAGTTCATGTAGGTAGCAAATTCCGCCGGCAGACCCTGGCATAGTTCGGTTACCTTGATCGTCTGCTTCCGCTCGAAGACAAGCCTGTATCTTTCCTGCCGACTCGGGGCCTTCAAGCCTTGCCAGGGAAGGGACCCAGGAAGAAAATACAAGGCCATATACCCCAGCGACTCAAGGTCGTCACGCCATGATGGAGCTGTATGAGGCCTAGTTTAGCCGTTGAATCAACGATGAGGTACATTCACGGTACTTGCCGACGTTCAAATGGCCATTGACACTAGTATAGCGGCAGGTGCCGACCAAGGAAATCCGGGGACTGGCTGCAGGCTTGTGACTCACGGCTTGGTCGTGTGAGTCGTCCCTCCGATAGGTGGCGAGTCCAAAATCGGTCATGTAAACAATGTTGCCGTGCTTGCCGGTGCGACATGCTGACGTGTCCCTTTCGCCGGATCATAACTCTGTTCCGCGAACTGCCGAGGACCCAAGCCGAAGACTCAGCCCCCACCAACACCGCACTCGCGAGACGGAGCGCAGGCAGCAATGTAGGCATTTTGCCGACCACCCTGGTGCGGCATTTTCGTGATTGGATGTACTGGGTCAAGATCCGCGGCCCTCCAGCCATTTTCAAGGTCTTGCTCCACAAACATGAGACCCAGTATCCCACCCCCCCCCTTCCAATGGTGTATCGTGGAGAATTGACTGTCGACCACGGCGTCCCCGGAGCATGTTCGATTTCGCTGTTGTCGACGATCTCGAGCCTGCCGTGGGGGACAGAGGAGGGGGGTGGCAGGCGGCCAGGAACAAACGGCCGATGGAACACACCGCACGGGTCAACCTTCACAAGATGGCGGAAGGGAACTCGCTGATTTGCCGACAGTCACACCCATGCCCTCAAAACCTCATTCGAGGCAGGGGTGATGGGCGTAGTCGGCCGAGCTGGTGTGTTGCGCGGTCAGCGAAACCAAGGGCGCCATGGAGGGATCCGGCGCACGCAGCGGCCAAAAAGGGTCCCCTTCGCTAGAGGGGGAGAGAGCGTGACGGTCGAAGATGGCGAGGCCGATCGACGCGAGGCAGAATTTGGCTCGAGCCAGACTTCGAAGTGGCCGGGGTGGGTTCGAGGAGGGGGGGCCTGACGCGGCAGGGGGTGAGACATTCAGGCGGTGTCGAGATGAGACTCGACAGGTGCGTCAGGGGAGGACAGAGTTGAGAGAGAAAAACGAGTTGGAAGGGAGGAGAGAGTTGGGGACGGGCGACGGGGTTCTTATAGCCGTCAAAAGCGGCGCGCCCAGCCCGCGACCATACCCGAAGCGCCTAAACCGAAGGCGGATTTCCCGGCAACAACTTTACATCGCAAGTCCGGCTTTTGCCGCTTCATCTTCCAGATGTGTACTACGGTAGTTAGCACAGTCCTGCATGTATACAGATACAGATCGCAAACATTGTGTCGCGAAGAGAAGACAAAGGGCTAGGTCGGCTTTGCCCAAGGTTTGTTCCCCTGACGTTTTTGACCATCACACCGCGCGTGGGTTAAGTTAGTGAATTGGCCTTGTCATCACCTGTTGTGAGGCAGTGCCCGTTTTGTCTTTCTGTACGGCCACAACTCTTTCCAATTATTGCACTCAATATCCAGCTTCAGTTCCAGCGTGTTTCCTCTGGGAGCAGCGAGCAGGTCCAAAAAATCGAGGATAGCAGTGAATGCCTCCAGCATGTCTATCAATTGGGTAATGACTCATGACCGGGATGGTTTCGTCCGCCTCCCCGACGAGCATATTATCTGGAAGTCATCAACTCGCACATCCCTTTCTCTGTCAACGCCTCGGGCTTACCCTGGCACCAACCCGCTGTCAATCAAGAGTGAGAATGGCACCCTGTATCTGACGAACCATCGGATTGTCTATCTTCCGGCCACTCCAACCGACTCATTCAAGTCGTTTTCCGCCTCACATCTCAACCTGCATGATTCCCACATCATACTCCCCTGGTTCGGGCCAAATGCATGGCAAGTACTTGTCCAACCTGTTCCAGGCGGCAACATTCCCAACGACCATCACGTGGAATTGAAATTAACGTTCAAGGACGGCGGTGCTCCGGAGTTTCACATACAATTCGAGAGCATAAAGGAGAGACTGCAACAGGCGGTGGAGAATGCGAGGGAAGCTCATGTTGGGCATCGGCAGAACGGTGGGCTGGCAGGAGTAGACATGGATTCCGTGCACCTGGATCAGCTGCCTAGCTATGAAGACAGTGGCCACGACAGGATTGCGCCGTCTCTCTCTTCAGCGCGACCCCCACAAAGCCCACCAGCTGAAGCAAGACCACCCGCTCCTGTGTCGGCTTCGGTGGACCAGCCCATCTCTCAGGGAGCGGGGGAAAGGGAAGTGCCGTCTCAGGAACGGTCATCTCAGTCAGAGCGGCCTTCAGAGGCTCCTCCCGGCTACGAAGAGGCGCAGCAGCATGGACTAGAGAGCGAACTTGCTCGGAGATTCAATACCGGGCAAACCTAGTTGACTGCAAATGGAGTCTTTCGTCGCAAGGAGCATTTTGCGTGGAGTTTCAACGCCATCGTCGCGTTTACATCGACGATCGTTTATCCCGTAGCTTGCACTTTCAATCTAAGTCATCAAATACTAGACTTGCTAGCTTCCCCATTCACCATACCCTCATCAGTCTGGCCTGAAGATACCGTAGTACAAGTATACCAGAGGCACGAATGCGAATCTCTTGGCGGCGCGGTAGCTGGCTGGCTGGCATTACAACTAGAATGTGAGTAACCTGTGGGATGGCGGCAGAAAACCGACGCCCAAGTCCCACAAATGTCTTGGCTCCGCGCCCGCCGCTTTAACATCACTCACGTGCTGACTGCGCTCCATCTCCACGCTCCACTCGCAATGTTCCCCTTTCCTACCCACGCATTTCAGCAGGGCCTTCATGAACTAAGAGCCATTTTTGGATCCACTCTGGTGTGTTCCCAAGATTAGCGATCCTCCTTCAGCCATAGCAATTATAGACCCTTCCAATGCACGGTGTTCTCCAGCCTGCAGATACTTCAGAGCTGTTGCCTGGAGGAGATAAGTCGGACACCCAGGTTTCCGACACCCCCTGGTTTCCGACACCTCTAAAATTCCCCGCCGGACCCCCCCTCCAGCAGCTTAATTTTGCTGCAACTTCAACAATTACAATACGATTAGTATAAGAATTATATCATTAGAAGCGCTTTAATCACTATTCTTATCTAAACTTGAATATCGCTCCAAATAGCGCTTTGTTGGCCGCCGCTGACGCGTTGATTGTCGGACATTTACCTGCTCCTCATCTAACTCCGAGCTGCTCTCTGGCTACTGTACTATTACTTGAGTTAATTGCTTAGGCTCTCTATTAGCTTATACAAGTACCTAGGCAAGGTTTATAAAGCGCTCATTTAGATCCTGAGCCACTTTGCGTCGTTTTGCTGGTTTTACTTAGTCAAGCTATACCTGCAGACACTTAATTTCCTGCTCCTTCATAATAAGCTTGATTATAGCCCTATCAAGTGCTGTAGCTGATTTTCAAATTGATAGTCGTGAAGTAGGAGAGCTGCTCTTTCAAATGAGTAGCTTCTTAATATTGCTACCACGTTTTGGTGTTGAGATATCTGAGGGAATAGATAATGATCTCATCAAGGGTTTTGATATCACTACCTATTAAGAATTAAGTGGTTTAGCTATATCTAATAGATATAGCCTAGTTACCTTCTATCCAGATTCAATATTCTTCTTTCAGAGACCTATTTCTCGAGCTCTTATATAAAATTCCAGAAATCTAGCCTTCCCAACCTTAGTAGTATCAGTTAGAGCAGTATACTCATTGATTAACCTTCAATAAGCAGTCTTTAGACTTAAAAAACAACCGAGATCCAAGGGCTGGAGAACATAGGATATATGAGCTGGCAGAAAGAGGAGAAAAATGTTGTTCTGATAGTAGATTGTTATAAATTTATCTGCAGTATAACTTCTATGACTATCAATAATAAGTAATCGAGTATCAGCTTGATCATTAGGCTGTGTCTGAGGTATAAATACCTTCTCTAGCCACTCCACAGTAATATCATTACTTGTCTATCTATTCTCAGAGAAAGTAATATACCAGCTAGGGTGTTGAGCCAGAAATTCCCTCTTGAACTATTGCTCTTGAATACTTTGAGCCTTAAAAATAACTAGGGGATCAAGAGCAACTCTAGTAGCAGAGATATACTCGATAATAGAGGTCTAGGTCTGAGTATCAATAGTCTTAACAGGTACTGTATTAGGCTTATCTTATGCAGAGTCTATAACAAGACTATTGATACCCTGGCCCTCTATAATGCCACCCTTATCAGTATTATATCTCTGTTTAGGGGGGATCTAGCTTATAGTCTTATAGAGGCTGAATAACCTCTTAATATTGTCTGGAGTTGCAGTATTAATACACTCCTAGTCAGTCCTGCGGCCTAATTTTGTCTTGAGAGCTGGATAGCGTTGTAAGAAATGGCTAGACCACTTTTTCCCCAGGGGATTATGATCATCTTGCTGCTGAAGAATAGCACTTGTAATTCTCCGTACTTGTGTATAAGTAGGTGTATATCTAAGGGCCTCCTGCTGTAGAATCCAGTGCTCAAGATGTTCCTCTTGTACAGCAGTAAGGCGCTGATTGATGGGATAGGCCTGGCGATGAGGTTGGCAGCTATTTAGGCGACCCCTAAGGGTACTCTGAGGTATTCCATGTCGAGTTGCTGTAGTCGCTAAAGCAGCCCCATTTCGGAGATCAGAGAGTGCAGCTTGGATATTAGCTTCAATATAAGTAGGTATTAGACAAGATATCAAAGGGATATAGGAATTGAGCAAGAAACAAACCCAGGATTAGTCTTGACGCGTGGTGGGGGGCGCGTTTGTAGCGCGTTTTTAGAGGTGTCGGAAACCAGGGGGTGTCGGAAACCTGGGTGTCCGACTTAGTGCCTCAACTTCACACGCCGAAATTAATACCGTGTTATCTCCCTGCTAATCCGCTCTTAACAAGATAGTCAAGACTACCCTCAATATTAAGGCTCCTTTCAAGGCTAGAGATGTTTTAAGTAAGTAAACTCTGGCTAAGCTAGACAAGTTCTGTTAGCTGCCTTGGCTCCAGCCTGACTACGAGCAAGCTATACTGGAGGGCCTTCAGGTAATTAAGAGATACTAGCGTCGGTACGAACGTGTCTTCTAATAACGCTCCCTTAGGTATTGATATCAAAGTTATCTAACTGTTATAAGGTATTGTACCCACATCAATATTAACTATAAGACAGCCCTTTTCAGCTAGGAAACAACTGTTAAGGGCTGCGCACCCTTAGGAAGTCTTGGCTAGCACCAGCAACAATGAGATCCCGATCGCAGATGTCCCTGTGTGTAACGGGACGCTCCAAGTACGCTCCCAGCGGGGACACATGCGACAGCTATCGCAGGGATCGCGATGCGGCAGGCGTTGTATATCTCCCCCCCAGCAGGATCACGGCGCGGATCAGAGTCACCACGGAAGCGACCCCCCGGCGCGTGTCAGACAGATGGCTATGAAACCCCCAGAGGGTCAGCCAAGTGGCAGGATCAAGATCCCTGCTACTATTGCACGTACGATTAGTTTATATAGTGTTGAACAAATGAAACGTCCGAAACCGCAGTGCTATGATTGATTCATTGATATATCTCTATCTAGAGCAGAATTCCTGCTCGATATATATACACAACTCTCGTGGATATCGATGATGCGATATCGGCAGAAAACTCTGCTAGTCGTATGATCGTTGTCCAAATGTGACCGCAAACGTCTTGCTGCTAGCAACGCAAACGTCTTACTGCGAGCGGCGATGATATCGCAATAGACGGGGCCGCACCGGGTCACGTGCTGAGTAGTCTTGGCATGTGCGTTCAACAGTATGAATTATAACTGGTCTCAAATTACGTCGATTCTGTGAAGTACCCGCGGCTTGCAGGAGCGGATTACCAAGCCGTCTTGGAAAGCACACAGCTGGAGGTAAGGACGCTATATATGAAGTCTCCTAACTCTCAAAATCAATCGCAGGATTTCAATGTTTCGCAAGAGCTAGTTTTCTAATTCTATCACCAGGCTTGCCCATATCCCGCTCCCGACCAACTGTTTTCAGCTACCGTAGACGAATACACTCTATCCTATGTTGCGGTCCTCCACTACTGTTTTTCCTTCTCATCTTCCGTCTCATTTGATTTTGACTCGTCAGCCCTTATCGACCTCTTTCCCTTGTTGCTCGGTGCAATTGTTGCCTTCTCAGAAAACAGTGCTGAATCTGTGACAGCATCTGAGGCACAATATGTCCGAATCCAAGCATGTTGCAGAAGTTCTGTGGTGGAAAGACGTCGGTCGGATTCGTATGTGAGAAGACATTGTAAGAAATCAAGCACCATGTCAGACTCCGCGGACTGCATATCGGGGTGCTTTTCAAGTGCCCATCTCTTTGCGAGTGGGGGATAGAGAGCCACAAAATCGGCCAGTGATGTAGGTTCTTCTTCTTCTTCACGTGGTTTGCGCTCACGAAGCGTAACGATCGATGGGTAAAGGTCTGGATCGAAAAATTCTGGAGGATTCCCTAGGCGACTACGCGGGGAAGAAGAGAGGATCTCGTTAGGCTGTTGGTGGTGGTGGTGACTGTCACTTTTTGTGTCCTCTGGCATGGTATAATGGTCTTCATTGTCAGCTTCATCATCTTCTGGCAAGTCCCCGAAGTCTGAGTATGGGAAGGCATCGTCATCCACAATGAATTTTTGAAGCTGACCATCATCGTCGAAGTACACGCTGTAACGTGGCCAGCTCTGCTTAACCCAAGCCGGGAGCGGGCCAAGAAGCGAGAAAAGCTGAAGAATGTGTGCATCGTTCCGAGAGTCTTTGTCGTATATAAAAGCCAAATTGAACAAAGATGTACTTGTCATAAGATTGTAGACAAAGCAAGCGAAGGCCCAAAAATCCTGTGCCGTAGAAACCCGGTTATCCAGTATCATTTCTGGACTTCTATATTCGAGTGGCGCTCCTGGTTTGCTTGGCGGGTCGTTCTTGAAAAAGCATACATAAGCTGTTAGTATAAGTAAATTTTATAAGAGATAATAACTTACTGTTTCCCAGGTCTGACAACCTAACATCACCTTTTGGGGAGAGGAATTGATTTAATGGTCGATCCAGAGTAAGATGCCGAGGATCCCCTGGTCGTGGAGAACCATTAATGCGTTGAATATGCTCGGAAACTTCAGAGTGAGGTTGGTGAATGACATTCAAAGATTCATGCGACAAATCCCTCACGGTAAAGAGTACATTGCCAGAATAAATATCTCCGTGAACCAGTCCAACACTGTGCATGTAATCAAGGCCAAGAAGGACTTGATATACAATTTTTCTGGCAGATGGAAGCGTTAGATAAGCGATCATATCGGTCCCAAGAGAATCATCTAGTACACGCGCAATACTAGGCCCCAATACCTCATAAGCCAAGCAATCGTGCTTGCCATTTGGTCCCTGTATGGTGAAGTGATCTATAAGCATCATAATATAAGATGCACCTGGGTGTTGACCCGAATGCGTCCGTAACGTATCATGAATCTGAATCTCTTTTGCGCAATCGCTATCCGCTCGAACGATCTTTAGCGCTACATACGAACCGGTTTCACTAATAAAGATCGATTAGTTAGATATCTGAAGAAAAGCATAACATGTAAGGGCACTTACCCATTGTGCTGTGCGAGCCAAACAGTCGAGTATCCGCCATAGCCTAGTTTTCGTAGAATCTTGTACCGGCCGATCATGTCACCAAGATGTACAGCATGCAGTCCACCCGGAACGTAATCCTGAACAAATTCGACGGGTGCACTGATTTGCTCAAAAACATTTTCGTTCGCCTTCGATTTGTCCCTTGAACTGCTCATTTTGATGAAAGAACGTGGTTGGACTTCGTAATCAGATTTGCAGAGAACTTCCATGTACTTGGCAAAATTGCCACTGCGAAGTGTCGTGTACCACGTGACCCTAAAGGGTCGAGAACGCCGAGAGATTGGGGTGCGAGATGAGCGCCGCGGGGCACTGCCAATATAGGTTCTAGGGCGGGGGCCCAAGAGGTCAAAAGGGGTTTCGCAACTCAGGAGTCGTAAAATCAGACAACAGACCGATGGACAATCACTATACGATTTGTACGTAGAAATACTTGATGGATTCTCAACCATAAGGTGCGCCTCTTGCGCTCTGGCCGTGAGATCAGATCATCTATTGTCTATCTGTCCAGGAGGAGATTCTCTAAGCTACGGATGAAACGTGGCAGATGAGTGCCAAGACCTCAAGAGAATATCAAGCAGCCAATCATATCGCTTGATAGAGTGGATCGGACTAAACCCAGACCGGTGATCGGGCCTCTTTGCTCCATTTTGTCCCACAATACTATAACTTAAACGTGGCCCCACTACGCAACACGAGGGATTGGCGTAGTGAGCCCCACATTCTCTCAGAGCATTAGCCGCCTGTATCATCACCGGCGCTACCCAGACATATCAACTCTAAGAATCAAGTCTACTTGCAGCTTCACTCAAACCATGCGACATTCATATAGCTTAAAGCGCTAATTCCGTGGCGCAGTGTGTCAGAGAATATGGTTGCGTGGGAGGTTTTCGGGCTAAAGCGCAGCAAATCGTCCTCGACGCAAATTATCTCGCGAGAGAACCGATACCAGAATGACTTTTGAAACATGGAAACATTTGATGGACGATGGATGACCTTTATCATGGCCATGGATGAGACTGGTTGCTCATTATTTTGCTTTCTTTTGGCCGAAGAAGAGGTCTTGACCAAACCAAGGCTTCAAACTCTCCATTATAAATACTTCCTGACCATGGGGTCAGATCTTCACATCCATAACGCACAGTTACCAATATCTCATTGATCACGGCCACGAAAAACCATATCCGAAGACCCTATTACACACATATACTGCCCCCTCGTTCCAAGACCAGACCCGAAAGCAAAACCGAGAGCAGACTCCTTCTGTAAAGGCAAATCAGGTAAGGGCGGCCAGCGCCAGATGGAATAGGAACTCGTACGAGGATTGCAGGCTATTGAGGGAGGAGCAGCTATATGTATGAGAAAACTCTGCTCTTGGCGATCAGACTTGTCAGGCCTCCGATTATCGGCCAATTTCCCCCGGACACCTTCCATGCCCAGCCTACGGATCGTCTGGGTATGTGCTGCCCCTAGGTCCGGAAGAAGCAAAGACTGGCATGAACACATGGCAAGGACGTCCGCCCCTATTGGAGCTACAGAGGCACGTATCCTGTAAGCTTGTTACTCTAACCAAAGCCCTACCGTTCAAGCGCACGCGCAGCAACTTCGCAAGATAAACATTACTTGTTGTTCAAATATCTCTAACACTAAAAGTGGCAAAATCCATACCCTGGGTAGCAGGGACCCCCAAGCACATATCACGGTCCAGTATAATGGTCCTTATGGTCATATTATAACGAAACATCTTTACTCGGGGAACCGTCGCTCTCGCCGTTAGTTGACGCAAGATTTTGGTTTTTGGAGAAGGCATGAGAGATAGGCACGATGAGAGGGCGAGGACTATCAAGGCTTTGCGCGCAATACACGAGGACTTTGGATTGGATCAGCGTAACAGTGAAAGACAATGTGGTAGGATATTCGAAGCTAGCAAGGTCAATGATTTTGGAAGGGCACTGTAGGGGTGGAGAATCTAGGGTTTGACACGGCATATGAGGAGTATAAGTGAAAGATATGTAGCAAGCACATAGTGCATCAACCACTAGTATCATCATTTGGGATGGAGAATCAGCGACTGCGTTCGCCGGGGCCTGACGGGGGAATTGTATCTTACGGATCTTTACTTTCCCACATCCAAGAATTCTCGTCCTGCCTTCAGCTCAAATGAAACAGTAGCTGAGAATCTACTTGTAACATGGCGACGTAAGGCTGGAGCACCCCAAACCTCCACTAAGACGGGAATAGTTTACAGTGTTAGGCAGGTATGGCTCAAACAAGAGTCATTTGACCATTCGAGTTCTAACATCATATCACTCTGAAAGCAGTGCTTTACTAATTTACTCCCTTGTCATCCATTCATCCTCGGAAAATCCACAGCAGCGTCAACCACCTTTGCCGCCAGGGCATTGATACTGGTGTGCGGGTCCAGCAGATCTACCATGCTTATCTTGGATCCAAGAGCCAAGTTTCTCTGACCCGGATGATCGATTTCTGATCATCACGTGACCGACCGGTTATCGATTTCTAATGGTCACGTGACACCCCGATACTCGAGAATTGAAAATTAGGCATTGCGCGACCCCTGTCAGATACGATGATATTGTCCTCCTGTCTGACGGACCTGCTGGGCCCGTCGTTTTGTATGTGCAGACCCCTATCTCCCAATTCCTGCCCCAATTTCCTTTAGGGCCCAAGTTGCCCTTAGCGCCGATAAGAGTATCTGATGCTCAGGGCATCCAGCCCCCGAATTCTCCCATACTATTCGGGTGAATAATATTCCGGGTCCGATGTCATTTGACATGTCAGAGCATCAATACGCCAGATTACGCCTCACCGCGTGACAACCCCACCGACGATCGAAGTTTAGGCGTCGCGCGACCCCCCGACACTCGAATTTAGGCGTTGCGACCCTCCCGAGTTTTCCGATCATCACGTGGTATATATGCTCTCCTTGCTCCTGGATTTGATTATCCTTCTAGAAATGGTCGTTGGGTGCTGAAACCGGACTCTGCACCTCCACGTGGGAGCACCTGGGAACCTGCTGCGTGCAGCAGAGCCAACGCAGGGACGTACGCTAGAGCTTGTGTGTGCGACACACGCAGGCCAAGAGGGTGCAAGCTAGGCAGCGAAATCAGAGAGCTGGAAGTACATGAGCCACAAGCTACCCCCAGCACCCGCTGGGCCAGCTCAACGAGGAGCACAAGTCCCTGCAAGTCACTGAGGCTAATTGTGTGTGTCATAGGCACAGGCAAGGGCAGATCGACAATCAAGAGCACTTGATAAAAGCTCCAACTTATCTACAAGGGTCAAGATTACAGGAGAGCTAGAAGGGCCAGATGTTACAAGAGAAGTGGATACTATAATTAGGGTACAGCACCTTCTACATATACAGGCACAGAGGTATCAGAGGTAGCAGAGAGCCCTGGCCTCTACCCATGACCTAGGGTGTCCCCACCTAGGTATCATGAGGCGAGTAAGTCCAGAGGACTCTCTGTACGGCTAGAGCTACTGGTCTATAGGGGGTTACAGCCTCTACCTGTGGCCTAGACTGCTCCCTAGGTGGCACAGGGGAGTAAGTCTGGATATACTCTCTATAGGCAGCATGTAGGAGGTAGAAGCTGGGCGGGATACTATAGTTACAATCTGACTTCCAAAAGCAGGGTTCTACACGGCAAGAAGAGCTATACCTACAGCTGTGGCAGCAGGTTAGGGGGGCTACCAAATTTTGTTGCGTACGATTGTGTGGTGCCAAGACTCAAAGGGACGCGTGTGTGCGGTGCATATAGGCATTAGGGCTAGACCTGCGGTTTTCTTCCCCAGAGGGGTTTTCCGCTAAATGAGGGGAGATAGTCTATATAGGCCGCCAATAGACCCAGATAGACGTTAATTAATAATATATATATTAGCTGCTTAATTTATACAAGAAATCAGTACTATGATATAGATTGTATTCAAGCGGGGTAATGAGCAGCTTTAAAGGGCGTTACGTATCGAAGACGTGGTGGCTGGGTGTTGTGGAAAGGGGGCCGAGAACAGACCCCTATGTTGATCAGCACGAAGGAGTGAGATAGGATGAGAGCGCTCTGGGCGATTGGCTGCCCGTTCAGGTGAAGTGGAGGGTCGACTAAGGGCAGAGGTCTGCGGCACTTTCGGGATTAGACCAGGGAGTGGGAGTAGGCGGCGCGTCCGCCGAGGCTAGAGCGAGAATTGCAAGCGAGAGTGTGGTGTGCACAGAGAGAGAGAGAGAGAGAGTGAGAGAGAGAAAGGATGGATGGTGAAAAGCAGCGAGGGAAGTATGCCTTTATAGACTGACGCTCAATGGAGCTGGCAGCCTGGCGCGATACCTGTTTAAGCAGGCGGTCAGAGGATCACATGGGAGCTAAACCGAACAAGGCAGGTCACAGGTACTCACTTTACATCTTTAACAGTCAAAGTCTCTCAGCGTTCGAGGCTTGGCTCCGTGGCAGCCCGCGATCTATCGACTGCTCTACTTCAAATCACCTGTCTTCTGTCTCCTTGACTTACAACTCACCACCCTCGACCCCTTCAAGAACCACCTCCCTCTTCCACTCTCTTTTCATCCCGCCCCCTTTCTCCTCCTCTTAGGCTAAGCGACCAAATACCGTATCATCTCTCCTCGAGCTCTGGAGAAACTTTTCTTTCTTCCTCCATTTCGATCCTCTTCCTTTTGCTCTTAGGCCAAGCAGCCTAGTATTCCCTTCATGGCTCATTCCTATTCTTCCACCTCATTAAACCAATTATCCTGAAGAAGCTCGCGGGCAATTGGGCGGTCTCTTGGATTCAACTTCATGATTTTCCCCACAAATGCCTTGTCTGGACTTGACATGTCCTTGGGCGAAATCCGTCTGAACTAGTTCCGGTCCACGTGCGGGATAGAATGGTACAAAATGCACAATGATGATTTGAATATCCTCGTTGTCTTGGACTAGCTCTGGTACTTGGCCGGAAACGGACCAAATAGCCTGAACTGTCGCTCAAGGATTTCAGTTCATATTATTTAGTCACTTCCAAAGCGCGTGCCAGGTGGGGCTTGGATGTGGAAATCTCCGCTGTATATAAAGGCAATCAACTACTGGTAGTACCGGTAGGGGCAAATCGTGATGATTAGGTCAAAACCTTTCCCAGACACTGGAAAGAAGGCTTACACAAAGTCTAAAAGACCATATATCAGTTGCTCTGGCCAATAAGTCTTCTGTCACTTTACAAATGTGATAGTTAGCTAGGCTCACTAGGCGAACCACACCGCTTCTTGAATCTCTTTGGTAACAATGTACCTTCCAAGTCTGCCTGTCAAGACCTGACCTACCTTAAAATTGATGACATAGGGAGAACATGTGTGGAAGCCCAGTTGTTTACAATAGTAAACGAGGCCTGATAGAAGAAGGATAGTAACTTATTCATCACAAACTGGGACCGGGGTTTTAGCAGAAATTAAGCACGAGTGTCCTTAACTCCATGCTTTGTGGTATTGCTACCTCGGCGCCAACACGTCCTTGTGCTCTAGATCTCTGCAGAGGGCTCTATGGAAGTTGTATCGATGCTTGAAGCGGGACTTGAGATCATTCATTCATTCATTCAGTCTGGTCAATCTAGAAGAGAGTCTTGCAGCTGGTAGGCCGGGACCCAGATTGGACTCGATTTTGTACTGGAGGAAAAGTCAGGAAGCAGATTGCGAGACAGGCGGAACCGGCTAACAGCGAACTGCCAGAATCCAGCAACCACCAATTTTTATAGTGCAGAATAAGTAGGACCAGTCAGGCAAGGATGAGTTGAAGGGTGAGCAGAGGGTGAGCGTTCTTGCTTGGGCTGAAAGGTATCAGGCCCAGCGATTTCCGTTTAGCCAATCACACTAGCCGCATAGAGCTCCTTCCGTAAGCTGTTGCCGGGAAGTCTCCTCAACTTTGCACCTTGTCCATCTTCCACACCGCGTCCAGCTGCACCTGGCCATCAGCACCAGTTGCTCATACTCTGGGAGCTGCATACAACATCCTCTTCGGCCCTGAATTCACTGTCGGTCGCCAAGATGGGAATCGCCGACTTGTTCGCGGACCTCTACGAGTCCGTCACCTCCTCCTTTACCACCGAAGCACACGCCGAAGAGCCGCAGGAGGTAGAGGATAGCGGAGAGTCGGAGGAAGGCGGTGAGGAAAAGGCAGAAGTAGAGGCAGAAGAGGAAGGTGTTGATGAGGCCGAAGAAGGAGAGGAGGAAGAGGAAGAGGAAGAGGAAGAAGAGGAAGAAGAGCCAGAGGACGTGAAGCCGAAGCTTGAGGAAGGTGAGTTTAATGCCTACAAATGATCGATTTGATACATGGAAGCGTGAGTGGCTGAGTGGCTGGCTGGATGCTGATGAAATTGCAGAGTGCGCGAGGTCGGCCCAGTGCCATGGTGTCAAGCACCACTTCGACGAGTGCGTGGAGCGAGTGACCGCTCAGCACGAAGATCCCGAGTACAAGGGCCATAAAGAGGACTGTGTGGAAGAGTGTATGTTACTGGTAGCCGCCGGTTGGGCCCTAACAGGCAAGCGAAGCTAACAACGATCAACAGTCTTCCACCTCCAGCACTGCGCTACAGAATGTGCTGCCCCAAAGCTGTGGAAAGTGCTGAAATGAGTCCACTCCGCGAGCGAATGCTCCTGGATCTTTTCTCCTACTCTCTCTTCTAACCACCTGTGTTGCACTGAGTCTTGAGGGGAATGACGATAGATAGCCAAAGGGCAGGAACGATAATCCGAATTTTAGATTGCCATGTCCGATGAATGGCAAGGAATGCATATAAGCAAAAGCTCGGCTGTACAGCACTCAATGAAGACATTATTCTTTCTGAATGCCCGCCCGCTGACTTGGCAACTTTTGACGTGATTTTCACCAAAAAACAAAATGCTACAGTATGTGGGCGCTACAACAACACTACAACACTACAACGCTACAACGCTACAACACTACAACGGTTCTCAACATGGGAGAGAAATATGCTGTGTGTTGTCAAATTAAATATGTGCATTGTTATTTATTTTGCTAAATGAGATCTGGCCGCCCGGCTCCGTAGCTCGGTCGTCTGCGTAGTTGGTGACCTCTCGATCGACGACTAGGTCATGGTGGTCGGTATGATTGATGACGGCAACGTCGGCAACTTGTTCCACGATGCCCTGGCCTTCTCCCTGCTTGTCGACCTCGGAGCGCTTGACCCTGACCTCGGACTTGCGGCCAAACAGGCCAAGACATAGCGGGACGGGTATGGCCAGCATGGCGAGGATGGCCTGGAACCAGAGGGCCCGAGTCATGTTTCCGGGTGGGCCGGCGTGCTTGCCGGCGCGGAGGGCGGTCATAATGACGATGAAGATGCCACCGAGCAGCTGGCCGCCGCACCAGCAGAGGGAGGAGGAGAGCTCAGGGCCGAGGGGGTAGTGGATCTCGGCGAGGAACTCGAGGGTGACGGGGACGAGGCCGAAGCTGGCGGCGCCGATGAGCGCGCACATGACAAACACGAAGGCGAGGCTGCGCGAGGCGGGCGCCCAGATGAAGATCAGGTAGGAGAGTGCGAGCAGAGGGATCGACAGCCGAATGTACCACAGGTACGGCTTGTATTTATCGACCAGCGGCGAGCTAATGGCCGCGGATATAAGACCGACCACAATGAGGATGGCGCCCGCGATGCCCGCGTTGTCCTCGCTGAAGCCGTACGGCTCGAGGATTTGGTTGAGCAGCGACGATATCGCGTTGAAGAAGCCCACATACACGGAAAACGGGACGAAGACGAGGTAGAATTCGCGCGAGGCCAGGAGCGTGACCGTCTCCCCGGCGAGCGTGGGCATGGTGGTCAGCTGTGTCGAGGTAGCCGCGCCCGCAGACGGCGGAGTCGGTGGGCTGTGGGGGATGAAGAAGGAGGGCATGCAGGCCACGGAGGAGATGATGGAGACGTAGAGGATGGAGTTGGGGATGTTGGCCGGCTTGCTGTTGACCCAGAACGGCGTGATGAGTTGGCCCAGCGCACCGCCAAAAGGGTTGGACAGCGATGTGAGCGCGGTGGCGGTCGTGCGGCCCGACGAAGAGAACCATAGGTTGGAGTAGCAGGTCGGTGCCGAGAGCACGAAGGGTTGGGCAAAGCCGATAAGGAGCTGACCGACCATTGTGGCGCCAATGGAATTGGCGCGCGTGCCTCCGTACTTGATCCAGTTGCCGACCAGGAGCAAGATAGAGGCGATCATGATGCTGAGTTTGGGCCCATGTTTGTTTAGCGCCCAGAAGGTGAAGGGCGAGGCGGCCACGAAGGCGAAGAGGAAGGCGGTCGAGAACCAGTTGATAATGGATTCGGTCGTCTTGAAGTACTGCGCCACCGTCTTGGAGACCGGTGCGAAGGCGAGCCAGTCCCAGGACACGACGATGTTGAGCAGCATCAGCTGGACAAGGCCGAAGAAGCGCCGCTTGTAGACTCTGTACTCGATGTTGGACTGCGTGCTGATGCGCGATACCGTGCCATTGATGTTGAGTGTGGTTGGATGCGTCGTGTTTGATGGCGGCGACGATAAGCCAGCCGTCGAGCCTGGACCCTTGGAATTGCTTTGGCCAGATTCTCCGGTGTGAGAGGCCATCTGGATCCTAGGCGCCATCGGGATCCTTGCTGTTGCAATGCTGACCGCTGTCCTCCAGGTACGGCACTGAAGAATTGAGTGTGTGAAGAGACCCCACTGGGTGTTGTCGTATCGTGTATCTTATATCGTGTATCTTGTATCGTGCTTATCTTACATTTGAATCCATGCAATGATCGCCTCGGGCCATGGTCTCGGGCCATGGCCGATGGCCGATGGCCGATGGCAGTTGTCGAACCCACGCGACCACCACGCTTGGTCCTCGGCTTCATGCAAGGCACACAATTATTGCTTACCGTGTTCTTGGTGTACTTAGTTAGCGCATTCAGCGGAGTAATCTCTATCCGCAGCCCAAGTTGAGGGGTTGGCCGATGATCTTTTACTGTTGTGGACCGGCCCCGGCGTCGTCGTCGCAGGGGGCCCGAGTGCAGGGCTGGGTGCAGGGCCAAGTGCCAATAGCGAAGGCTCGGGGCCCCCTGTGGCGTGGCATCTTTAACTAGAAACGGGGGCCCGACGTTAATCCCGGTAGTGCCTAAGCCATGAGATTGGTTGGCCTGTGGCAGCGCTGGTCGAGCTGACAGGGCTGGTCAGCTACCTTCGCTAGGTTTTAGTTAACCCTGGCCAGCCCTGCAGTTGGCAGCCGAACTTGCAGTAATTAAACATGTCGCTGAGCATTTCTGCTGTCATTCGACTTTGAACCCAGTGTTTGCGGTCTGATTGACGGCATTCAGTGCCTCTGGCCGCCGACGTTCAAGGTCGCCCACGCTATGCTGCCAGCGAGGCGCCTACACCACCACCGCCGCCATCACCCAACGACCGTGTGACCGCGTCTGGCGCTCGATCGGCTACTGACGGGCTCCTGACTCCTGACTTGCTCGCCCTGAATCAGGGGTGCTGCGTGGTAGGTTTGCGTTTGGACGTGAATACTATTGGATTGTATCCTGAGTTCCAGCACCACCGCCAGCCATCACCATGACCAGCAGAATGCAGGGTTTTAATTTTGGCCTTGGGCGAAAGTCGGTGGCCGACAGCGCCGATGATCAGCGTTCGCGGTACGCGGCCAGTTCGGTGTATAGCGGGGTGGTTGAAGAAACCCGGGCTCCCAGCACCGCTGCCATCTTTTCTCCAGTCGTTCTCCAGGGGCCGTTTGAGGAGGAGGAGCAGCCCGGCCACAGTCTGGTAAGCGGGCCGGCCGCTCCACAAGCCAATGTGCGGCCTTGGCTAATATCCACACAGTCGAATGACACGGACTTGAATGGGACACCGCCCCAACAAAACTCGTCTCTTCTAAACATCTATGACCCAGTGGCAATGCATCTGCTCATGGAAACAGCGATCAACGACAGCAGCAACTATGAAGTCCTATCATTTGGCGAGGTCGAGCAGCTGAAAAAGGAGCGGGCCTTTTTGAAGCACAGAGTCGACGCAACAAGGCGCAAGCTGGCCCTGGAAACGAAGATGCGTGATGCTGCCCACTCGCTGAACCGGCTCTACTCCAACGCTGGACGACGGCCAAGCCCGGAGCTGAAGGTGGATGGTGATGGTGAGAAGTCGACGAGAAAGAGGGCCCTGCGTGGAATCAGAGGCAGCAATGCCGACCCCCAGTCTCTGGCCGACGGCGAGTACTCAGCGAGCCGGAGAAAGGTGCAAGAGCTCTCTCAAGAGCTGCTGCCCTTGGAGAAGAGACTGGCGGCGTGTGACCACCGACTACTCGAGCATACCGCCGCCATCCTCCAAATGACCCATAAGGGCGTCCAGAAAAACTGCAGCCAGAACGGGCTGCCTCACAGTCCTGAGAGCATGACTAGTCAAGCTCGAAGCACGCCACGAACAGATGGTATCGACGACTTTGACGAGCGTAGCCTCTACCAGTTATCCGACTCCATCATGGACGCTGACCATAACTCAAAGAAGAATAGTCAAGCTCTTGGCAAGATGGCGCAGAAATTGGATGCGCTTGCTCAGCGCCTGCATACCATGGTTGTGCAGGCAGCCGCTGACGAACATTTGGATCCACCACCTCAGCCCCACGACGGCCACATGGCCGGCAAACTCGACGCCATTGTCAAGGCCCAGATGGTCTACCTCGAGCAAGGGCTGGACGCCATAGAAAGCGCACAGGGTCGTGCCATGGTCGACGCACAGCGCCAGCTGTTCGATTCCGAGGACCGAATTGAGCATATCAATAACAAGCTAACCCACCTTCTGGCCCGTACCAATTCTGTCAGCCAGAGCCCTGAGCTCGAACAAGGCGAGCCCCGCAGCAAAGATCTGCCGTCTCAGCTGTCCTTCACAACCGTAGTTCTGGAAAGGCTCGAGAAGCGAGTAGAGCTTCTCGTCGAACAAAAGGACATTCTCACTCGCCAGATTCAGCAGCAGCGCGAGCTCAACAGCAAATCTGACGCAGAACGAGACGCCAAGATCATTGAGCTCACCGAAGAGTTGGAGCGCACCAGCCAGCTGCGTGAGGCAGGCGGACAGGAATCACAGCAGACGGTTGATCAGTTGAACATGTTGATGGAGCAATTGGATCAGACTAGGCAGCAGAACGTGCTATTGGAGCAGAAGCACGGCTCAGTCCAACACGAACTCGAACAGCAACGTGGCCTGCACAAGGACGCGCTCAAAGCCGAGCAGGGTCTGCATGGCCAAGCTGTCGAGAAGCTGCGCGATGCACACAGCGATGAGTTGGAAAGCCAGAAAACTCTCCACCAGCAAGAGCTCGACAAGACAAAGGCAGAGTCAGAACGGTTGCAATCAGAAGTGGTGCGATTCCAAACCGAACTTACCATGGCAAAGGCCGAACTGGATGGCGCCTACGGCTCGAGAGCACAGCGAGCCGCTGAGATGTCGACAGGACTCAGCAAGAAGAATGAAGAGCTGGAAGAGCAGATCAACACCCTGCAGACAGAGTTGAAGGAAACGATCGAAGACTACGAAGTCATGACGAAGCAAAGCATTGATTTTGAGAAAGAGCGCGATCGTCTCGAGGATAAGATCGACCAGCTAGAGCGCCGCTGTCATGTCCTCGACTCGCAGCTGCATGAAGAGAAGGTGAAAGGGATGGGAGCGGCCCAAGCGTCGTCCAATGAAACAGCATCCACCACCATCCTCAAAGGCGAGTTCAAAAAGATGATGCGAGATGCACGGGCCGAGCACATGAAGACATTCAAGGTAGATGCGCATCTAACTCCTCTTTTGGATCATCCGACTAACGTTTACAGGCCGAACAAGACGAAAGGCGCCGCCTCGAGGGCATCATACGAACCATGCGGAAAGACATGGGCCAGACGGCGCCTGCAAAGAAACTTCCTTCGACCGCTGTAAACGGTGGCATGCTGGCGCCGTAGTTTTCCCCATGAGGACCATGACATCACGAGTATCTCTAATCCATCTACGATGGCAGGCGCAAGCCAAGCCAAGTATTCGAACTGTACAACATAGGCATGCGGACATGGATGAGCCGCTCTCAGCGGCAGGCGAACTGGAAAGACGAGTCTCTGTTGTATGATAGGGTGACGATGTAGGAGTATTGAATATATGCAAGACATACGCGCGCTAGCCTGGGTGGCGCGCCTCTGGAGGATCCTTCCCAATCCACTATTTGGGTTGTTCAGGAAGCACGACGAGCTGAGCTTTCCTTCCTCCTATCGCCCATTTCCCCAGCCGACCAACTGTTTTCCACATACTGACTTGCATAGCACTTGGACTTGATCAGCAATCCTCCTCACCGGTCGAATCTCCAGCTCTCGCTTGTCAGCAATATTCGACATCCCTTGTGGTCAGCATTGTACCTCTTTCACTCGTTAACGGCTTTGTTATCAGCATCCTTCAACATGGCAGCAGTCGCCACTGGACTTCCACTCGCTTCTCCTCTGGATGAACGGACCAACAGCCCATCTGATCAAGTCTTCTCACCACAGCCAGTTTATCCACTTTCGCTTTGCGGATACAGCAGCAAGTCTGGGCGCATGGATTCCTTCCGACCTATCGTTCTCAAGTCTGACTCGGACAGCCTGCCCAGCCCGAGCGACGACATCTACAATGCCTCGCCCGTCAACTCGGACGAAGCACAGAGTGAAAACGGCCCAAGTATTTGCGGGCGCGAAGACAAAGGCTCTGAGCTCGTCTCATTCTTCCCTGCACAGTGTGGCCTGTCACCATCGATCACACTACCCATCTCACGTCAATCTCCTCCCTTGGGACACAGTCAATGGCCGGCCCCTCTGCTCGATACAATCGTGGAGTATCATGGCAGTGTGCGCTCCTTGCACCGCTCGGTCTCTGCGCCCCGGCTACGACTCAGTTCAAATGACGCTGCCAGAACCAAGGCAGGCCAGGATTCCTTTGATCCTACACACTCTCGACGAGAGCAGTCTCCACTGCTAAGCACTCGATCCACTGCTTGCTGTCAACACTTGCGGTCCCTGTCACTGAATGACCTAGACTGCATTCGGAACGCAGACAGCCAAGTAGATAATGACCCAGCATGCACTTCAGCAACGTCAACGTCTTGGGAGGCATTGCAAGCAGCCAAACAAAGCCCATCCTACCCAGCTAAACCGGTCAATGGGCCTGCTCAGCGAATGCCCACGCCGCCTGGGCTGCCTTCTTTTGGCAGCAGAGAGGCTCAGGTCATCCGATTAGTACCCGATAGAGAAGGTCGTCGCCGACCGAGACTCTTTTCATCGTGGCTGGCACCTAGTACTGACGAAGGCCATGAACGAGGCAGTCATCCTGGTCCTGCTGCGAATCAAGCACATAGCAGCTCGGACACCATTTTGAGACGGCTGCTAGGGGCTTCGGGCATGTCGAGGATTGTCAGTGCGCCGGTGCAGGACCAGGAAGGCCAAGCTAGAGCATGTTTGCCTCGAGGGATTGTGGCCACGGCTGAGACTAGAGCTCTCACAATGGCTGATGATGGCACGGCGGTGCGAGGAAGATTTGGCCACAGACAAAGCGGACACGGCATGGGGGGGCGAGGGCTCAATAGCCATCCTCTTGCCCGCGTCGACCAGTGGTCGGCGATCGAGGAGGAGGTGAGACAGATCGACAAAGCTTGTGCTGAGATGGATCGAATAGCAATTGCCAATCATTTGGAACAGTTACCGACTATACCCCATGTCTCTCTCGATGCGGAGCTGGAACGACGCTTGAGAAGGACTGGTCGTCGCGGCTCTACTGCTGATGTGTGCCCCTCGCCCGCCAGCTCTCGGTTTGCTTTGCCCTCTCCGGTGTTTCCACCGACGTTGGGCTCTCCGGCTGGCAACCAGACAGTGCCGAACTCGCTTCCAGTACCTCCGGCGAACTCCCCGGCAAACATGTCGATCCTTGTGGTGGATACGATGCGAGGACCTCGAGATTATGCGCAGGTTGAAGGAGGAGAGCAACTTGGAAGGCTGCCCAGGGCTGACATTGAACACGATAGGAATGTGACCAAGCGCAACCGATGGTGCTACTTGATATTTTGTCTGGGTAATTGCGATCATAATATTACCCGGGATGGAGGCCGTGACCGCTTTCAACGCAGCGATGGCGCTCACACACGCGCGCGATGGCTTGCAGGGTGTCGGTGACGTTTCCACATCCGCCGACTGCTGCAAGAAGATAGAAGGTGGAACAAGCAAAGTATCTGTACTTGCACATGTGTATCGTTCTGGTCATCGCTTGAACGCAGCAGTAGTAATCATCAGCACATTGGAGCTTTGTCGTCATTATCTTGTCTCTTGTCTTCTCCTCAGCCACCACCACCAGCAGTAGCAGGAGTGTCGACCTTACTACGCTTGCGAATCTCACCATCTTCCCTCGCCTCCTTTTCTCCCTCTTCCTCTTTAATCGTCCTTTTTCTACCAGTAGTCTGCTGCTGCTGCTGCTGCTGCTGCTCTTCCTCCTCTTTCCTACCCTCAACCAACCCAAGACCGGCCCTCAAGCCTTCGGCCTCCTCAAACGCCCGCTTCCCTTGCTCGCCTGTGCAGTAACTATTCTTCACCGTGCTGTGGCAGCAAGCATACCCCCACTGGAAGTTGCGCCACCACGACCCCCACACGTTGGTGTGGTTATTCTGCAGCACGTCCTCGGCGTATTTGCTGCGTGGTGTTGCCCTGGCCGGTGCGTTCTTCGGCTGTCCGGTGGTCGCGTCGTATTCAATGTATTGTTCTGAGGAGACGATTGTGGGTTTGGCGGCGGTGACGACGGAGGAGGTAGTAGTAGTAGTGGCATTACTACTATCGGGGGTGGGAACGGCAGCGCCGTATTTCTCGGCCAGGTATTTCTGCCGTGCGAGTTTTGCCTCGGCATCAGCGCGTTCTTTCTTTTTGAGTAAGAGCGCCCCTTCGGTGGGGTTGGCTTGGAGGTGGAGTTTCTTGGCGTCGCTGCTGGAGGAGAGAATGTTGTTGGTGGTGGTAGAGGTAGTCGCGGTGGCTTGTTGTGTCTCCCATGCGTACCGCTGCGCGCGCTCGAATACTTCGGAGTCGGATTTGCGGACGAAGCCGTCCGAGACGTCGACTTCTTTGTTGGCCGTGGCTGCCGCATCCATCGAGCGTGTCTTGGGATCGTATTTGGCGCCGTCGAGGTCGAGGTCCAGCAGGTACTTGGCCGTGTCTTCACGCAGGCGCAGCTGGCGCGTGGACGTCGGCTGTGTGCGGCCCATCTCCGTCTCTTCGGCGATACGGTCCCCGTCCATGACGGCGTCCGGCGCGGCGGGCCGGTCTGCTTGTTGCTCTGAGTCTCCATCTGGCGCTGAGCCAGCGAGGCTCTGCTTCTTCAGTGCTTCGAGGTCGTTGTAGTCTTGCACCACTTGGTTGTACTCTCGTGCGTCATATCCGTTCCATCGGTCGCGCTTGGCGTCCCAGCCAAGATTGACAGTCTCGACAACCTCATCAGCCTGGATGTCCTTCCCCGTCCATTTGGCGCCCGTCTTCCGCGGCCGGTACAGGCACTCCTTCGTCTTGTGGCTGGCGCTGCCGCAGTTCTCGCACGCGCCCTTGCGGTATTTAGTCGCCGCCGGCCCAGACTTCTTGCCGCGGTCGTACCATTTTCCCTTTTCAAGCGTGTCCTTGGGCTCCGCCTTGAGGCGCTGGTGGTTGAGATAGTCGCTGTCGTCGAGACTTGAGGCGTAGAAGGGCTTGGAGGCGATGAAGGAGGGGATGTATTGGTTGCGCTCCGAGGAAGACTCGGGTGCGGGTTTGGCGGGCGCGGAGCGAGACATCGGGTCAGCGATGCAATGGTGTTATTGTGATGGTCAACAAAGGGAACTCATCTGCCAAACGAACAGTGGGTGATGGTGTTGATGAACTGATGATGATTTAATTAACATTAACTTAAGTTAATAGCTTAAGTTAACCTTATTAATCAGGACAAAAGTCAAGTTGAGCCGAACTCCTTATGACGTGCATCCAATCTGCAAGGCAATCAGGCAACCAGATCGCCCTCTCGTTCCCCTCCTCTACCATGACAGTCGTCGTCGACCTCTAATTAATCCTTCATAACCACTTCCCGACGCGTCATATATTGTGACTCGCGCGTAGGCTTCGTGATGGAGTCTCTCCTTCACCCAGACGCGTTGGAAACTCCCCTTTTCTGCATACCCTTTCCCCGCCCTACCTAGCTCCATGGACACTTTTCGCGTTCGTCTCAATTGCATCGACCACTATCAGGCTGTCCCTAGCGATGAGTTTGACCCGCCCGTGCCACACTCAGCAACCCACCAACATGCCAAAGACCGGCCTCGCGTTTCGGTACTGCGTGTTTTTGGTGCCACCGACACAGGCCAGAGGGTGCTGATGCATGTCCATGGCGCTTTCCATTACACCTACATTGAGTATAGCGGCAGCTTGGTCCCGGAAGACGTTGATATCGCAATCAATGCTCTTCATTCATCCATTGATCATGCCCTGGCTGTGAGTTACCGCGCGAATCCGTGGGACGGTAAACATAAGTATGTTGCCCATATCTCGTTGGTCAAGGGCGTGCCATTCTATGGCTTTCATGTCGGCTACAAGTTCTATCTCAAAATCTACCTACTCAATCCTCTGCATATGACGAGACTGGCGGATCTGCTGAGAGAAGGCACCATCATGAAGCGCGTCCTACAGCCGTATGAAAGCCACCTGCAGTATATTGCCCAGTGGATGTGCGATTACAATCTCTACGGGTGTGCCTATATTGACTGCGCCCATGTCAAATTTCGCGGCCCTGTGCCAAGGTACGTCGACATGACCAATCACCTGCACCAGTGGCATGATCGATCCATCCTTCCTGAACACATCTCGGACCAATTCCTCCTGCCCAAGCAGAGTCACTGCGCACTGGAAGTTGATGTCTGCGCTCGGGATATCTTGAACAGAAATGCTATCGAGCCTCGATCCATTCATCACGACTTCATCGAGCGCCTCAGTCCCATCCCTGAGGGCGCCAAGCTGGTGCAAAGTATGGCTGGCCTGTGGGAGGACGAAACGCGACGGAGGCAGATGCGCATGGGTATTAAGAATCCCGCAAGCACCCCTTTTCCGCCCGACGTTCTCGTCACCATGTCTGCCGATCCAAGAAATAATGATGCCAGTGGCTGGATTCATGAACAAGAGTTCATGGAGAAAGTGGCTCAGATCGCAGCTGAGGAGCACAGCAGCAGTGAAGGACCAGATGTAAGATTCGACACGTTTGTGAAGCCCACTCCTCTCGAGCGGTCTGTCCAGACCGCACTTGAGAGCGTTGAAGATTTCTATCCACATCGAATGCACCGACTCCCTACAGGCAAGGCCCAAAACGATCCTGGTGATAAAGACCAGGTGCTTGTAGATGATGACACCCTCCGCGGCTTTGTCTACGAAGACAACAATGCTTTGACTGAGACTGCTGTCAATGGCCTCTCAGAACCGGACTCGTCCGGTTCTAATCGGGCTTTACCCAAAGACTCGGTGCCGTCTGGATACCGTCTGACGTCGCCCATCAGCTCAGGGGAGTATGCACAATATTCTATTCGAACCAAGGGAGAGCCGATCAATGAGGAAGCAGACGCATTTGAAATACCATCAGATTTCGCCCAGGACCTCGATGGCCCGGTGAAGAAGACATCGAGGAAAGCTCGCTTTGCTGAGGCTCCTATCTCCAGATCTCGAAAACGACGGAAATTACTCAAGGACGCCGATAATGTGTTGCCATATCTACCATCTTCAGAAGACGAGGAGCTGAATGACACTGCCATCGACGTTGAAGACCAGGACGGAATCCATCCCGACACCGCAATTGAGACATCTGAACATGTATCCTGTCCTCAGCGATTAGCACATCTGACCGTCTCACCATCGATGCCTCCAAAAAGCTCGCAAAATGCGAGGCTCCCGTTTCCTGTTGTCAGAGATCCTTTGCATCCTAACACAACACTACGTTTGAGCCAGAGCACAATCGCATCACAGAAGTCGGACTCGTCAGCTTCACAGAAAGGCACTGTGTCTCTGCTCACCTCCAAGACGCCTCAGAAGGAATCTTCGACCAACTTGACCGAGTCAACAACGACTTCAGCTTTATCAGCCAAAACCGCAACAGCCCCAGTTGAGCGGCTCCAGTTTGCCCATTCCAACAGACCTGGCGAAGGAGGCGACCTCCTCATATTTACGGCTCGCCCACCAACATCAGATTTTGTTTCTTTGACACTGCGGAATGAAGGCTTGCCAGATATCGTCTATCAACAAGCCTACTACAGCAATGAAGATGATGTCCCCGATCAAGCTCGCGAGTATGCTGGACGTGAGTTCAAGCTTGAAAGTGTGACAGTGCCCTATTTGCCCGACTTCGATCCTCATGCCAAGTCTGCGGCGACTTTCGGAAACAAGCCACCTGTTGTCCTTGACCACGCTGCGGAAGAAGTCAAAGAAAATCAGAAGCGAAAACGATGTACATTTTCATGCTGGTCAATAGCCGAAGCCCCGCCGTCCCGCATCGAAGTCGAAGAATGGTTGGAGGAAGAGGCAAAGGACACGTTTCATGCCACCGACACAACGTCAAAGCAGCCCAAGGCCGATTTGTCGCAAATCGAAGGTCCGACTCAAAAGAACAAACACGGCTTCAAATACTCGCAAAAGCATGACAGCACCGACGTCCGGCATGAAACGCAGTATATGAGTATTATGAGCCTGGAAGTCCATGTCAATACTCGTGGCTCATTGGTACCGAACCCTGAAGATGACGCAGTCTCATGCATATTCTGGTGTGTCCAGGCCGATGATGACAATAATGGTATCGAGTGCGATACAGAACAAGAAAACCGAATCATGGGAATTCTTGCAGTAGCCGACAAGCCCGCAACAGTGAAGAATATCACTCGAAGTGTCACCTGTAATGTTGATGAAGAAAGTAGCGAGCTTGATCTTTTGACGCGGCTGGTTGACATCATACGCATCCATGACCCCGACATCTTGACGGGGTTCGAGGTTCATAACAGCTCCTGGGGCTACCTCATTGAGAGAGCCAGGTTCAAGTATGATCTCAACTTTTGTAACGAAATCTCACGTATGAAAGCGCAGTCCCATGGCCGTTTTGGCCGGGATCAAGACAAATGGGGCTTTAACCATACCTCTACAGTCAGAGTCACTGGTCGACATACCGTCAACATCTGGCGTGCAATGCGTAGCGAGCTCAACCTGCTGCAGTACACCTTGGAGAATATCGCCTATCACCTCCTTCACAAGCGTATCCCACATTATTCATATGCTGACCTAACCAGATGGTACAGCAGCAAGAATCCACGCGACCAAGCCAGGGTCATCGCCTACTTCATGTCTCGCGTACAGATTGACATTGACATTCTCGACGCCAACGAATTGGTTCCGCGCACCTCCGAACAGGCTCGTTTACTCGGTGTCGATTGGTTCTCCGTCATCAGTCGTGGCTCTCAGTTCAAGGTAGAGTCCCTCATGTTCCGCATTGCCAAACCAGAGAACATGATCCTGGTTTCGCCCTCACGACGCCAGGTTGGTGGGCAGAATGCGCTCGAGTGTCTGCCCCTTGTCATGGAGCCACAGTCAGACTTCTATACTTCCCCACTTCTCGTTCTCGACTTTCAATCTCTGTATCCGTCTGTCATGATCGCCTACAACTACTGCTACTCCACCTTTTTGGGTCGCTTGGTTTCGTGGCGCGGCACCAACAAGATGGGCTTCACCAACTACCAGCGCACGAATCGACTCATCGAACTGCTCAAGGACTACATTAATGTTGCCCCAAACGGTATCATGTATGCAAAACCAACCATTCGGAAGTCTCTGCTAGCCAAAATGCTGTCTGAGATCCTGGAAACAAGAGTGATGGTAAAGTCGGGCATGAAGGCGGACAAGGATGACCGTACGCTGCAACGGTTACTGAACAATCGACAACTCGCTCTGAAGATGATTGCAAACGTCACCTACGGCTATACCTCCGCCTCCTTCTCCGGACGCATGCCCTGCTCTGAAATAGCCGACAGCATTGTCCAAACCGGGCGAGAGACGTTGGAGAAAACCATCGCCTACATTCACTCGGTCGGGCGCTGGGGAGCCGAGATTGTGTACGGAGACACTGACTCACTGTTTGTCTACCTCAAGGGTCGCACACGAGAGCAAGCCTTTGACATCGGCGAGGAGATTGCGGCTGCGGTCACAAACATGAACCCTCGACCGGTCAAGCTCAAGTTCGAGAAGGTCTACCATCCGTGCGTGCTGCTGGCGAAGAAACGCTACGTCGGCTTCAAATACGAGTCACGTACGCAGACCATACCCGAATTTGACGCCAAAGGCATCGAGACCGTGAGAAGAGACGGCACGCCAGCAGAGCAGAAAATCGAAGAGAACGCGCTGAAGGTGCTCTTCCGCACCGCCGACCTGAGCCAGGTCAAGGCGTACTTCCAAGCCCAATGCTCCAAGATCATGCGCGGCAAAGTCAGCATCCAAGATTTTTGTTTTGCTCGCGAAGTCAAGCTGGGCGCGTATTCCGACAAGGCCATGGTCCCCGGCGCACTCATTTCCGCACGCAGAATGCTCCAAGACCCGCGTCTCGAGCCACAGTACGGCGAACGCGTCCCCTACGTCGTCGTCACGGGCGGGCCGCAAGCAAGACTGATCGATCGCTGCGTCGCGCCGGACGTGCTGCTCAACGACGCACAAAGCGAGCTCGACGCCGAGTACTACATCAGCAAGAACCTGATACCGCCGCTCGAGCGGATCTTCAACCTCGTTGGCGCCAACGTCCGCCTGTGGTACGATGAAATGCCTAAGTACCAGCGCGTCCGCAGGATTGACCTTGAACCACCTCCTACAGTTGCTCACACTACTACTACTACCACTACAACCATGACGAAAAGGACTCTCGAAAACTACATGAATGCCTCGACGTGCATCGTCTGCCGCGGCGCACTCGACACACCATCCATCTCCTTTGCTCCTCCTGATCATCCTCTCCCCTCCCCCCTCTGCACCACCTGCCTCGCGCAGCCCGCCCAGTCCCTGCTACACCTGCGCGCACGCTTCGGTAAATCCGAACGCAAGCTGGCTCAGCTTGAGAAACTCTGCCGCTCCTGCGCTGGACTAGCGCCCAGTTACAGCAGCAGCAGCAGCGAGGATACCATCGCCTGTGACAGCAAAGACTGCCCCGTGTTTTACAGTCGGACGCGGCAGAGGGCGGATTTGAAGAGTGATCGGGCCGTGTTGGGGCCTGCGATTCGGATTCTTGAGCGGCGGGGGTTTGGACTCGGCAGCAGTTATGATGGCAGTGAAAATGAATATGAACATGGAAAAGGAAATGATGAGTTGGAGTGGTGATGTATATTACGGGCTATGAACAAGTGATACAATATTGCTGCACATAAGTTGGTGTATACGAAGGCACGATTAAAGTAATCAAACAATGCTAGATGTGTGCTACCGTCAATGCAGATTGTATTGGCATCTCAATCTGCTACTAAAAACATTGCTATCATCGTCATCATGACTATCACTATTCATTATAGCCACCGCCTCCACTCGCAGCCTCCATATAACTGAGCGAGCGCTCTCTGTTGCTCGCTTCGACTGCTTGAGGCAACGAGGACAGCCCATCTTCCGATTCCCCCATTGCGTTCCCGGCCAAGGGACTTCGTGTGCCTGAGGATGATGGAGAGAGTGGCTTTGGGGTTCGGCGAGAATGAAGTGTAGGGGATGTCTTTGATGGGGTATCGGGCTCTACTGCTGTCGACATGCCCTTGGCTTCAAACTCCCGGGATGGAAGCACATCTCGATGAGATGAAGCAGGCTGAGTGGTGTCCGGCAGGTTTGTGGAGACACTGTCAGGGGCGACATCTGTCGAATCGGAAGCATCTTCATCAACTGCATTATTATTCTCTTGCTGCACATCGGTCGGCTGAAAGTCACTGTCTTCACTGTGACCGAAAAAGTCATCTCGTGTCAGATCATCTCCTTTCGCAGCCGGACTTGCTGGCTGCGACTCAATTGGGGCCTCGACCACCATGACTTCGTCCTCGCCGCCATTGTCCATATCCAAACCAACACGGGAAGATTCCTTCCGCTTGTTCTGTGGCGGGCGCTTGGGCAGGGTAGGGACCTTCTTGTCATTGGTGAGGGAGTCCGTAGATCCGTTGGCCCGGTCGCTCGCTTTCTTGGTGGGTGCTGGCTTTCGTCGTGAAAGCATTGAATTTGCCATGCCTGCTATCGTCAAGGGCTTTTGGGGCGCGGGAAGCGGCTGGCCCGGTGGAGGCAGTGGTTGACCACGGCCCATAGGTGAAGATGGTCGTCCATTACCCAACGCGGCATCATTTCTCCCCTGCTGCTGTTTGTTCCGAGCAAGAACGCCCCAGCCCATAGTCTTCAAAATGTCAATGCATCACTCTTAATGTCGAACGGTGACTGAAGCACTTACACTCCATTTCTGTGCACTGGCTTGCGCCGATGCCACAGCCTTCTTTCTGTCAGCTGCCGTCAGCGACTTGGATCCTAGTGTCAGCGTCTTTTGCGGAGTTGATTCGCCATGAATAGATGCAGGGCGTGAGTTTGGTGTCGATGTCCCCGGGCTAGCAGATAATCCGCCCTCGAATGGGGCGTTCGTCAGATCCACCACTGACGATCTAGGTGTAGTAGTGTAATTCATGGTGTACTGTCGATGAGCGGCGGGGATGTTTTCGCTGGATGTCTTGGACTTTAAGCTATCCGAACCTTGGTTTATTGCAGTTGCCATCGAGGACTCAACAGGAGGGGATCCCGATGCCGAACCAACTTGGGAGCGGGCGGTCAAGTCTTTTAGGACCACACTGGCAGAATCACGCTTTGAAAGCTCGGGTGGTTCTAACCTGACACCGTCGCTGTCTACAGGGCCGATGGTGATCTTGGGGTCAGCAGCAGTGGCAAGGGAGCTGGATCGCATGAGCCGAGGTGGAGATGGGTGTGTCCTGTCGCTGGCAGCGGAATGTGTGTCGCTGATCAGACTAGCCGACTTCTTATCAGCGCCAAACTTCTTTGTATCTGGCAATATTGGCATAGTCAGGTTTCTGTCATCCTTGGTCAAGTGTATGGATTCTGGAGTCTGGTGTCCTGAGCCGCCAGGCTCGGTCTCGTCCTCGGGGAGGTCGGTTTTCACTTCAACTGAGCTTGGTGGCTGCTCTTCCCGTTTCCAGATGCCACCGCGGTACTTTTGGTTAAAGGTGAGCAGAAAGGGGACATCGTCCCAGAAAGGCAAGACCAGAGACTCAGCAACCACTTCTCTGATGCGGCTCTCGATGGCTCTAAGCACGACGGTGAGGGTAATCTGTCTTGAGCTGACAATTGGTTCGACAGCAAGTTCGAGGTGGGGCATCTTCTCAAAAGCGATCCATGCTCGGTTGCTGGGAGGCGGTTTCAAATGCAGTAGGCCGTGGCCACGCAGCTTCTTGACAGTGACGGTCAAAACCAGGTCCACATCTCTGGGTTTGAACCTTGTGCCTAGGTCGATTCTAGCGGTAGCTCCGAGCTCGAGCCTGAAGTTGCCTGAGTAGTCGACGTCTGCCTCGATCGTGCAGTCACCATTCACAGTCAAGTCTTTCAGCCGCGGGTTGGTAATAAAGGGGGCGCCTGTGCCAAGATTTATCTTTCTCAAAGCAAGTCTAGTGATGAAGTTTGGCTTCTTGACCCTGGAGAGCTTCTTCATGAGTTTAGCACGAATGAAGTTTTCAAGCTCTTCGGTCCTGTACAGGGCGAGAAAGAGTCGACCAACGAGGGCATTGAGCCATCTTGTGGCCAAGTGCTCCTCGGAAGAATGCAGCTTTTGGACCAGGCTGACGATGTGCTTAATGTCGAATGTCTCGGCCTCGGGGACGTCATCGGAGGTTCGGCGTTGGTTCTTCAAGAGAGCAAAGTAGAAGTCCTCCTTGTCCGAGACATATTCGGTGAAGAGAAAGAAAGGTAGAGAAGAGCCCCTGTCGCCAAGTTGGGTGGGCTTCCTCTTGAGCCTGATGGCATAACGCTTCGACCACAGCTCACCCTCAGGAATGGGCTCGTCGTTGCCGGAGTAGATGTCGACGTCATGATAGTCGAGCGAGATGACGTATCGAACCTCGAGCTGCTGGATGTCGTCGTAGAGCATCAAATGGCCGTGTCTATGGGCGTGTCAGCGTGGGTCAGCATACATTATGCCAACATTGATGGCTGCCTGCCTACCTTAGGACGACGTAAAATATGTTGTTGGCCTGCCTGTTGGTCTTCTTGGCGTTCTTGGTGGTGGCAACGTCCTTTTGTGGCTCAATCGTCGGTTTCTGAGGCCGGTCGAAGATACTGCGGTACATGGTCTGATAGACACTGGGGCTGCTCTCATTGACCACAGCCTCTCCTGCCGGTGTGGCCTTTTCTGGAGGCCTGCCTCTGACGCCACCGGGTACAAACTCTCTGCATACGGCAAAGTAGCCGGCGGCAACATCGCCGTCATGTTTTCGGTGAAACTTATCTACGAGGTCATCAGTGCCGCTCTTGAAGACATCCTTGTCATCGTCGTCTCGAATGAGATCTGCTGGGTCGTCGATCTCGTCCGGGGTGGGAGTGGGTGGCGGTGGTGAGGCTAAGTAGACGACGACGAAGGCGCAGATAAGAAGGAGCGGAAGGAAGGTGATGCCGCCGAGCACATAGACAAAGAGAAACCATTTCAGCAGACCCATCGGGCGAGAGTCCAGTGCTACCGATGGGCTCGTTGACGGTCCATATCTGTTGTTTACGAAGGAGCAATCTAGGCGTTCCTTCCTGGCCCCAGTGACGCGCCTGCTGTCTGTCCCGCACCAGACCCCAAATGACGCAGGATTAGTTACTGCCAGGCATGCACGTGGCTGTGCACCGCACTAATTATCTTTTTTACGAAATAACGTTGAATTTTGAAAGTACAGGAGATTGTCAAACACACTAGTCACCAACAGAAGATGGCGTTGTTCGCGCGGGGTCGTGATACTGCTGCCTACACACCGGTATCGCGTTCCCAAAGGGCAAAATCCTCCCTCACCCCAGCCCCGTGACAGCTACTGGCCAAGTCAGCCGCCAGGCGACTAATCTTCCCTGTAGGACAATTTGCGCATTTCGGCCAGCCGGGAATTGGCAGCGTCGAGCGCGTTGCGGAGCTGAAGAATTTCGACCTGAGAACAGTCAGTACGAATCCGACAAGACGTGGGCGGGTGGCGGTGGATGTCAGGATCTGTCAGGATCTAGCTTACCTGTTGCTCCATCTCTCGCACCTTGAACTCATGTCCACTGAGCTTGGTGTAGTCTTCCACATTGCCCTCTTCTCTCTGCCTCTCCTTGATGATGTCCTGTACTTGCCGCACAAGAGCGCGACAGGCGGCGCCAACAGCACGCGATGCCTGTTCCAGCTTATCCTGAGTTTTGGACATGAGCGTAGCCTTGACTCTGCTAGCGGCGACAAGCTGAGCGGTCGACGCGGCAACATCATTGGAGGCCACAATGAGCTGCTCGGGGCTGTTCCTTCCATTGATGACACCGTCAGCCGTCTCGATGAGGGTGTTAGTGGAGGTGGCTACAGCCTTGGCGGCTGAGATGAGGCCTTCGGTCCACCTGTTGTTCTTCTTGTAGAAGGCTGTTCTAGACGACGAGCCCCTGCCGCTCGCCACAATTTCGTTCTGTGACTCAGTGGCCGCTTTGATGAGTTGGGCAATAGCGTTGGTAACAGCAACGGCGGCGTCCAAAATGGCATCGTTGATCTTCAGCTCGTATGTGGTATAACCATCACGAGGCTTGTTCTTCAACTTGGCCAGTCGTTGGGCCGCGGCTTCAATGGCATTTGCCGCCTTGGTCAGTTCGCTGTCGACAAGGTCACCAAGATCGCCGTTGGTGGACAGCTTGGTGCCCTTGGGTGCGAAGGCATCAGCGAGCTTACTCAGCTTTTGCAGTTTCATTAGGACGTCATGGTTGGAATTGATCACCACGTCAGACTTCTGGATTGGCTCGAGGCCGTCCAGGCGGAATGATTGCAGCGAACGGAAGAAATTGATGGTAGACAAAGCAGAGTGGCGTGCGGCATTGATAAGATCATCAGACTTACGCTCCTCTGTAGCAAAGCGGCTGAGACCTTTGGTGTTAGAAAGCACGTCGGCAATCGAAGCAGCAAAGATGCTGACGGTGCGGATGATGGCCGACTGGTCGGAACTGGGGCCGTCTGCGATGAAGTTGTTGAACGCGGTCGAGAACTCTGTGGCCGAGGCTGAGGCCTTTTCAATCTGCGAGAGCACGTAGGGCGCTGTCGCGTTGGCGTTACCGGCTTGCATAGGAGAGTCCAGCTCGTATATGGCGTCGTCGACACGCTGGATGCCAGACTGCAGAACACTGTCGATGATGTCTTGGATTTTGGAGATGTTGGACTTGATCACTTCGTCGATCGCTCCGTCCAATGCACCATCGGTCTCGCCGTGGCCAAGCTTGAGCTCTTCCAGCTCTTCTAGTGCCTGCTCCATGCCAGACTTGTAGATCTCGATCTCATCGTCCTTATCGCGTAGAGCGGCTTCATGGTCGAGGTTCCGCTCTCCGTGCTTGGAGCGGATGTCTTCCAGCTGGCGAGTCTTGGAACGGAGCGATTCCTCTAGATCAGCCATCTCGCGATTGTACTTGGACAGCATGCTTGAGAGCTCCGATCCTTTGGCTCGTTCGGCGGCTTCGGCTCGTTCAATGGCAAAGCGCAGCTCACGCTTCAGCTTGTCAAGCTCCTCCTTGTGGGTACCGTGGAAGCGATCCTTCTCGTGCAGAGCTCGGTCGCGCTCGCGGATCATGTCAGCCAGCTCCAGATTCTTGGTCTTCATTTCGCGCTCCAGCCGCTCCCGTCGGTCGATTGCTTCCTGAGCCGAGGCAGCCTTGAGCTTCAAAGACTTGGTCGTCTGCAGCAGATCGAGATGTTCTTGGCGTAGCTGAGAGTAGAGCTTGGCAAGCGCTTCGTACTTGGAGCGCCAGGTATTGACCTGCTCCTGCAAGGCCGAAATCTGATCGTCCTTGGACTGGTTCTGCATCTGAAAGTTTTGATTGAGCTGCTGCAGCTGCTCCTCCAATGCCTTCATGCGCTGATCGTACTGTTGCAACATCAATTGGTCTCGTTCATACTGCGCGCGTGCATTCAGGTTTTCGCGCTCGAGCTCGGCCATGCGGCCTTGGGTCTGTGCCGCCAGCTGGTCGCGCATCAGCTGTTCCTGGGCCAGTCTCTGTTGTTCTACTTGGAGTCGTTGCTGTTCCTCAAAGTCTCGCTGAGCCTGCTGCTGCGCCAACAGCTGCTGTCTCTGCTGCTCTTCCCACTGCGCCTGAAGTCTCCTCTGCTCGGCCTCGTACTCATCTTGCTGTCTTTGGGCTTCTCTGGACCAGAAATCCTCCATATCCTTTGGGTCTGGACTGCCAGTCTTCGGCACGGGCGAAGGAGCGCTTTCAATCTCTTTTATCGGCCGTCGAGGAAGCGCAGGCTTTGCTTCGTCTTCCGCAAGCAGACTGGGAGGTTCTTGAGGCAGTTTGGGCACAGTGATCAGGCTGGTGAGGTAGCGCAGGTTGGAACACTCGTAGTAGAACTTGACCAGGCGGTGGTGCTGGCCGTCATATCGAGTGCGTAGAGGCTCAAGAGCTTCGTCATCGCCAGTGGTGGTGTGCATGGCTCGTAGCATGCTCGTTATGAACTTGTAGATCCCATAGCTCTCTTGCACCAAGGGCACCAGCGCAGCAATGCGGCACTCGTTGTTGGCTCCGCCTCTGAAGTGTGAGAAGATGAGCTTCTGGAAGGTATCAATGAGGTCTTGCAGAGTCATCAGGTCGGAGATGGTCTCGTAACCCTCGTTGGGGTCGTTGATGGACTTCAAGCTGATGTACTCCTCGTACTCAAACAGACCATTGAACTCGGGGTGATTTCGATGGAACTGCAGCTTCTGCAGGAGAAAGAAGACGTATTCTCGAATCAATGGCCCGTATCCGCGTAGACCTTCGCCGTTCACGCCTCTGGCCAGTGACTCGACCCAGTTGACATTTTGCTGTGCCTCGCGCACAGTGATTGGGTGTCCCTCTTGCAGAACCTTGTGGACGGTGATGAGTGCCTTGAAAGTCTGCACCTCGTCCGCCATCACCGGCTGTACCTTCATCCCCGCCCAGAAGGACAGTGAGCTCTTGTGGTCCCATGTGTAGACAATGCAGCTCCTGACGTGTTTCCGCTTGGGCGCTGTTTCCTCGATGCTCGTGGCTTTGCGGATGTTAATCACGAGATCTGATTCTGTTCTCGAGGCATCGGTGCTGCGGCCGGAGACGCCTGGATAGGCCATGGCCGGCGGTGTTTGTCCAAAGCTGCGGGAGCTTCGCGGTCAAAGAGGAGTGTCTTGGATTCTACGGGCGCTGGTGCGTCGTCGTCGACCGTGAGAGGCGGGCTAGAACGCAGGTGAGGATTGGACCAACGTCTGACGGGAATTACGATTACGTGTCAGTGGCTCTCCGCCCTACACCATGCATTGCAGGCAGACACGTTTCCCGCTACGCGGCACCTGCTGACGGCGGTGGCGTGGCCTCGTCGAGCCTCGTCGAGCTTGGCATCGCCTCAAATAAGAAAGGGTTTTCATCCCAGTTTGATCTTCTCTTATCGGGACGAGAGCGCCGGATGGCACCAAAATGTTGAGAGACCATGATCAAAGTTCATCGTCACCTACACGGTCGAATGCCCCACTCTCGCTACACATTCTAGCTCATCAAACTAGAATGGTAGCTCTCATCATCACAATAGCACTCCCATAGAACGCTCCCTACAATGCCCGAAAATTTATCCGTTTTGTAAAGTCTTTATCTCTGTTTAACACCTTCCATGTCCGTCGTTGTAAACGAAGCCATTTGTCCTAGTGCAACAAAAAGACATTTATAAGCCATCGCCGTCAACGAAGAGACGAAGAGTTTTGACGCAGATAGGCCGTAACCGTTCTGAAGCGAGAGTTCTCTCGTCCCAATCAACATGGGCCTTGGCAAGGACAACAATGTGTCACTAAGTGGGTCCGATCAAGTTCAGTAACAACCAAGTAACAATTATCTTTACTTAATGGTCCTTTTGTGTACGAATTGTATCGTTATTGTCCACTTCTCTGTTGTGTGTGTTGCAACTCCTGGGCTGCCGTGCCTCTATGACCTCTCGGACCCCGCCCTAACCCTATATCGGCCAGTGCCCCACCGTGCTCATTTCGCACCTCCATCTGCCGAAGCTCTCGACCCGACACAATGGCAGGCGATGAAGGTGGGGCAAGCGGCTTAGAAGTCCACACAAGCTGTGGCCAGGAAAACGGTGGTCAAAAAGGTCACTTTTAACAGTGACAAACGTAGATAGGAAAATCTTCAAGCTTGTGCTCAACGCAGGTGGGCACGCCTAGGTTTCAATCACTGCAGTGCGAGCAAAGAACCAGTTGGCGGCAACATAGCCCCTATATGCGCAGGAATGGAAATTGGGTTTCTAGTATCCGCATTCTCAGGTTCCTGTCGTCATATTGGAGGGGGTATGGGACGTCATGCCAGTCTGGATCCAAGTATCTCATTAACCTTGTGTTGTCATCAGAAAATGAGTGTGTAGATTGCAACTATGAAGGTACAGATGAGCTACTTTTATAGGGCAAAATAACGAAAGTAACGAATCTTGGCAGGGACATCTGTGATCGGGATCTCATTGTCGCTGGCGCTAGCCAAAACTTCCTAAGGGTGCGCAGCCCTTAACAGTTCCTTGGTATACAAGTGGCTCGAGATTAAGAGAAGCGCCTTATTTGGCTATTACAGGACTCCTATATCGAAAATATTGCGGCCAGATTTGCTCTCGACAAGCAGAAGGGGTATCCGTTGACGCCACTACCTATTAAGCCCCTAGAATCAAGCCTGGAATCAACAGATAACACAACAGTCCACCTCTATCAGAGGAAAATTGGCTCTATAATATACGCCGCGGTGATCACACGGCCAGATGTCGCTCAAGCTGCTGCAAAGCTCGCTAGATTCCTCACAAATCCCTCTTCAGCTTATATAGAGGCAGCTAATCGCTATATTCAGTATCTCTACCGCACACGCGAGCCCGGAATTAGATATGACGGCGAGCAGACCGACAGGGAACTGGCAGTATATATAGACGCCTCATTCGCTGATAACACTACTGATCGCAAATCATCTCAAGGGTATCTAATGACCCTATATAGGGGACCAATCGCCTGGAAGGCAGGCAAACAAGCTACTGTCACCACATCATCGACCGAGGCCGAGCTGCTTGCACTCACGGCAGTATCAAAGGAGGTAGTTGCAATAATTCGTCTATTCGCCGAGATGAGATATATACTGGGGGATAAGCTGAGAATACGCTGCGATAATCAGCAGACAATTCGTCTTGTGAACAGCGAGCTACCGCGACTACAGACGGCACTACGGCACGTCGATATTCACAGTAATTAGGCGCGATAGGAGGTGTAGAAAGGGACGCTTACTGTTGAATATCTGCCCACTGCTGAAATGCCTGCCGACGGACTCACCAAGGCTCTCCCTAAGGTCAAATTCCGCCGTTTTGCCGCCCTGCTACCGCTGCACGCCGCTCCCAAACCGTTGGAGGACGACGATGAGGCCTCCACTAGCCTATAGACGCAAGACGACCGCCGATATAAGCAGATTTGCTCGTACAACTCGCTTCATCTAGGGGGGTACTGTATATCAGCGGCAGTCTACTGTGTGCGAGACAGAGCTTGATCACGTGAACCACAATTTCCGATATCGGTGCACTAAACACTTTGAGTATCCTCAACGAGAAAGGATCGATGACAATCTATCAGTGATAAGGAGCTCTTGATAAGCGAACGCTGCTAAGGTATATAGTGCAGATAGCTCCTTGAAATCCAAACGGCTGGGTCACGGTTTTCACTCATTGTCTTCTCTTGATCGCACTCATACGATTTGTATGATCATTCCCTATTGATCGACCTGCTTGTTAGATAATTAGACAATTACTCAGGGTAAGACAGTCCGAGTAGTTTCCCATGGTACTGTATGTTAAGGGCTGCGCACCCTTAGGAAGTCTTGGCTAGCGCCAGCGACAATGAGATCCCGATCGCAGATGTCCCTGCCAAGCCAT